>PVHX01024096.1:0-24602 GCA_004024805.1 Geosciurus inauris
TTCCCAAGTATTTTATTTTTTTGGAGGCTATTGTGAATGGAGTAGTTTTTCTGAATTCTCTTTCAGAGGACTCATTGCTGATGTATAGAAATGCATTTGATTTATGGATATTGATTTTATATCCTGCAACTTTGCTGAATTCATTTATCAGTTCTAGAAGTTTTCTGGTGGAACTTTTTGGATCCTCTAAGTATAGAATTATGTCGTCTGCAAATAATGATAGTTTGAGTTCTTCTTTTCCTATTCATATCCCTTTAATTTCCTTCATCTGTCTGATTGTTCTGGCTAGAGTTTCAAGGACTATATTGAATAAGAGTGGTGAGAGAGGGCATCCCTGTCTTGTTCCAGGTTTTAGAGGGAATGCTTCCAATTTTTCTCCATTTAGGATGATATGGGCCTTGGGCTTAGCATATATTGCTTTAACCATGTTGAGGTATGTTCCTACTATCCCTAGTTTCTCTAGTGTTTTGAACATGAAAGGGTGCTGTATTTTGTTGAATGCTTTCTCTGAGACGCCACCATTCTTTGGGGTTCAGATATGGAGGCTCTGAGAAAACTTTGAGAAACATTATAATGAAACAATCTAAGAAACTTGTCTAGGGACTATATGCCTCTGGGAGTATTTGGGGTTTAGGGAGGGCAGATATGCCTAGAATTGAATCAAGATGAATTAATGTGATTATCTGGTCATCTTTATTTGGGGCATCTTCTATATTTGTAAGCAATAAAAGCCCACTGGGTAAAGTGCTGGGGATTACCAGTCATGGATGACAGTCAACTGATCCAGCCACTAACAATCTTCCTATTTGGTGGCCTTGAAAAGTTTGCCTGTAAACTGAAAAGCCTGGGTCATTTGCCCTCTAATATTCCCATTAATTCCCATTAGTTCTAATAGTTGTGAGAGCCTATAAAAACCCTGCAGTTCCAGAATACATAAATACCAATAATGAACTTAGAGGGAAAATTTTGCAGTAGGATAAGTCCTTCCAAAGTCCTTCCAAGGCAAATTTATAGGCACGATGTTTGTCAGCCTTAAATTGGCATGAGATCCACCCCAGTGTGGATGAGGGAAGACATAGAGTGAGAGCTGAAAATGTGTCCTTCTTACATCCTTCCCAGTACCTCCTCCAAGTCATAAGCCACAACTTCTTGGCTCCAATGAGCAGATATCCACTTGATGTACTTCAAGTAAAGAACTTTTTGGAAGAAGAGAGAGCTATTCTTTGTAACCAACTCAGATCAGGTCTTGGCCTTATCCAATCTGCTATGGCTAGGAAGGTGAGACTGCATGTGAATAAGGTGGGTCTTAGTCCTTCCCATCAGCAGTGATTGTGGTGAAACTCTGCAGAAAGAGCAGGGACTCAGGCAAGTATCCAAGAATTTCCTATCACTATCTGCTCACCTGTAGCTTCATGCCATCTCTAAACCAAGACCCTTTCTTTCCAAAAGTCTAGAAGGAAAATACAGATGTGCAAGAATCCCTCAACACTTCCAATCATAGAATTTAGAGACCTCTTTGTGAGGGTTTGCAGTATGGTATAGAGGTCAAGAGCGCTCATTCTGGGTCAGACTGCAGGATTTAAACCTGTGCCTCTTTCTGTGAGAATATTGGGTATCCACTTAAACACTCATCTCCTTTAAATGGGGTAATAATAATATGCAAGTCATAGGATCATTGTGTGGATTAAATGAGCTAATATATCAACCAATCAATTCATCTATCAATCATCTATCTTAGAAGAGTGAAGAGGCACACATATATATATATATATATAATATATAGTAAGCAGTTAGTCTTTGCTATTATTATCTTGTTTGATTTCCTTTCTAAATTTTGGTCAGAGTTGTAGGTCTTAGGAAAAAATAATCTAAATTTCTTTTACTTCACTTTTATGGGTCCTAATACTCACAATGTGTGAAAATGTGACAAAAACTCATTTTGGAGATTCATTTTCTAGAGCCGGCCACATGGTGGCTGAATCAGCTTAATAATCATTTTAAGTTGCTTTTGTATTTAACCATTTAAGTTTATTCAAATTGGAACTGACAAATGATAATTGTATTTATTTGTGTGTATGATGTGATGTTTGGATCAAAATGAATATTGTGGAAATATTCAATCAACCTAATTAAATAAGTGGAATTCATTCAACTTAATTCAGTGCTTCCTGAAAGCAGAGTTCCAGTGGTCTCTGCAGCTCAGGGGAGGGGTGGGTGCGGTCAGTGTTGTTCATGAAGTAGAACTAGAGGATTCAGCCATGGGACCCCGTGCTGATGGAAGAGGACATCTTTCTTGAAGGGCAAGGTGGTATCACTTCCGTAACTCCTGAGAGACCTGTCTGGAAGGGTACTGTTTTTCTCAGACTCCCTCCCAGTTTCTTTCCCAGTAGGAGCAATTGCTCTGGGGGAACCAGTCTCACAGAGACTGTAAGGAGCCATATCCTGAAATGAATCATTAGGAAAGGCTGTTTCTTGGAATAATTGCTGCTTTGCTGTTTGGCATTGGGATAGTTTTTGAGCCTTTTTAGAGCTGTACTAAGGAGCATCCATCCTTAGGAACTCTGATTTTGTGAGATGCTAATGAAAAAGAAGTTCTGTGACTAAATACTTTAGAGAAATGGTGGGTTAGATAAAGTTGATGAGGTTTCTTAATTATAGGACTTTATCTATCTTTTAATGTGCTGTAATTCAATATGACTTTTCATATAGGAATATAGCATAATATGGCCTTAAAGCTCCAGATGTCCCAAGACACCTGTGAGTATGCAGGAGCCTTCTGTAAGTAGTTCTAAACCTTGCTGCACATTGTAATCACCAGGGGATGATGTCTGGCCCCTATACTTGGGGACTCTGATTTAAATTCAGGGGTACAACTGGAGCCTTGGGATTTTATTATTGTTTTTAATTTAAAAACTTTTTTGGTACCATGGATTGAACCTATGGGCACCTAACCACAGAGCCATATCCTCAGCCCATTTTTATTTTTTATTTTGTGACAGGGTCTTGCTAAGTTGCTGAGGGCCTCACTAAATTGCTGAGGCTGGGTTTGAACTTCAATCCTCCTACCTCAGACTCCTGAGCTGCTGGGATTACAGGCATGAGCCACTGCACCTGGCTGTGCCTTGGGATTTTAGAAGCTCCCCAGAGGATTCTTATGTGCAGTACTGTTTGAGAATTACTGCCCGGAAGTCCTCTTGTCTTAAAGCATCCTCTGGATGGGCTTAGTGATAGAGTGTTGGCCTGCTTTGAGTCATTGTTTTGCCGCCAAGAAACTTCCTGATTATCTCTGTATCTAGGTTTTTAAAATTTTTTATAAGACAGGAAAACATCAAAACTCACACTGACTCTCTCAGGTCTCCTACTAGGAAGGAAATCATCACTGGGACTTTGGAGCAATCAGACTCTTCAAGAATATGTCTTTATTATTTTCATTTGGTTTATGGCACAGTGCACAGAAGGTCAAGTGGGGTAAGAGCTCCACAAAATGCTTCTCTAGCCACTGTCTCTAGATACAGTTCTTGAGGATTAATTGTATCAGGTTGCCTGGGCTGGCCATTAACAATGTAAATTCCTGCTCCCCATGACAGACGCACTGGTATTCACATGGTGGACAGCTTCCCTGGGTAACTCTTCTGCATATTGAGGTTTGAGAACCAGAGCCCTGGTGGAGAATAGGGTCATCATCAAGAGTATGCTGTTTTTCTAAAGGAAGTCTGTTCACAGCCCACTCACACCTGCCTCTCCCACATGCCCTCTTGTGACGCCCCACTTCAACATTCTCTGCTTCTGCCGAATGTGAATGTTCAGCCACCGGTTCCAGCCTGTCCTGGTGATGGATAGCAAATGCATGTGCCCCTGAGACATAGGAAGGCTTCAAGGACAAATCGGGAAGAAGGCAAGACTAGAAATGAGCCCCATCAGATCCTGCTGAGGGATGGCAAGACACAGGAGGGGGCTTTGGGAGTTTGAAGTGAAAGAGAAATCTTCAAAGGTATTAGAGACCTTGTTAGGAAGTCATGAAATCACCTTCCCCTGGAGAGTCACCTCAGGAACCAATTAGAGGTACCAATCTGGGGCGGTGAATATAAGAAGCACCACCAGCAGGGACTAGGGCTGGATCAGGAGCCCGGGGAGAAAGGCTGGTCTCCTAGCCCTGCTGCTGTCTTGGGATGGGTCTGAAAAACGTCCCAGGAAATGCGAGTGTCAGGGATGTGTTGCTTTCTCAATGGTGAGAGGAGAGGTTCCAAGAAGTGAGACTAGGGGATAGAGAACTTAGAAATGACCCCATGTCACTCAGTTTGCTATGACTGATCGTGGACACGTGCTGCACCATTGCTTCCTGAACACAGGCTAGGTAATTAAGCCCAGAGAGGAAATGTGACTTGGCCAGGGTTCCACATAAGATGTGGATGAAGCAGACCCACAGGTCACAGGCAGAGGAAACAGCAAAAGCAGAAGACACAGCAAAGTGGTATCTGGGTAAGGACAGTTCGAGCCCAGCTGATTGCGTGCAGGCCTATCTTCTTGTTTTTGTTATTATCCTTTTGGGGTCAGCTCAGCATTGGTCTGACTGCTGGTACACAAGGTATTCAAACATGACCAAAGTGCTCCTTAGAGCCTTGTACTACAACTCTATCCAGGATCCCCAAATCTATTAACCCTTGTCCAATAGCATTCAGACAACATCAGACTGCAAAAGCATTTCTGCTTCCTCCTGATTTAAAATTGGGATGCTGTTTATTATCAAGTTTCTTCCTTTATTAGGGTCTTTGAATAACTGAAAAATGCTTCTAGAGCTTTGTTAGATGCCTAAAGAAGCTTTGCTTGCTGTTGTTTCCAAGGTTAATGCTGTTGTGTGTATATATTTATATAAAGCCTCAGTAAACCAGCCAACTTTAATGAGGATAACAGCTGTTTGTTAAACATTCATGTTCTTAGACTGAGAATAGATTTATTCCTATAAGCAGAGCCCATTGTTGATTGCTAATGAATATTTTTTGGTTTGTGCTCTTTTGTTCATAGAATATTAATTTTCCTTCCTTAAAGTTTTCATTTAAAATTGCAAATAGCCAACACATATACGTGGAGTGCTTTTCACTTTTCAATGTGCATTTACATCTGTTTTAATCTACGCCTTAGCTCCTAACCAGGGCAGATATTATGATCACCTTTTGGCAGAGGAAGAAATCGAGGTCGAGAGAGGTTAAGTGCCTTGTGTAACATCAAATAGCTAATTGGAAGAAGAGTTGCAAATACAAGATCTGTCTTGTAAGTTAGAGAATCACTTGTGTTCCATTCCCACAATAATAGAACCATTCATCACTTTTTATCTTATATTACAGTGAATTCTAAACTTGCTTAGATCATCCTGAGATGGCAAAGTGTGTTGAACTCAAATGACTACATGTCAGATGCTCAATTGAAGCTTTATTACTTGAAACGACTTGAACTTCTCTGGAGGCGTCCCCTCCTCTGGCTCCTGTCTTGGGCCTCCTGGGTGAAGTGCTAAGTGGATGGCTGAGGTGAATCACACCCTCGTGACTGAGTTCTTCCTCACTGCGTTCACTGAGCACCCCGAGTGGGGGCTTCCCCTTTACCTGGTCTTTCTGAGTTTCTATCTCACCACTCTGCTGGGAAATGCAGGAATGATCCTCCTGATCCGCAAAGATCGCCGACTCCACACTCCAATGTACTTCTTCCTCAGCCACCTTTCCTTCGTGGACATCTGCTATTCGTCTGTCATTGTCCCTCAGATGCTGGTGGTGCTGTGGGAACACGGCCTGGCCATCTCTCAAGCTCGCTGTGCAGCTCAGTTCTTCCTCTTCACCTTCTTTGCTTCCATTGACTGCTACCTCCTGGCCATCATGGCCTATGACCGCTATGTGGCCGTGTGTCAACCGCTGCTCTACGTCACCGTCATGACAGAGCAGGCCCGCGTAGGCTTGGTCGTGGGGGCTTATGTCGCTGGTTTTTCCAGTGCCTTCATTCGAACAGTGACAGCCTTCACTCTCTCCTTCTGCGGGAACAATGAGATTGACTTCATTTTCTGTGACCTGCCTCCTCTGCTAAAACTCACTTGTGGGGATAGCTACACCCAGGAAGTAGTGATTATTGTGTTTGCCACTTTTGTGATGCTTGCTTGTATCCTGGTCATCTTGGTGTCCTACCTGTTTATCATCGTGGCCATCATGAGGATCCGCTCGGGGGGAGGCCGGGCCAAGACCTTCTCTACCTGTGCCTCCCACCTCACTGCTGTGGCTCTCTTCTTTGGAACCCTCATCTTCATGTACCTGAGAGATAATTCAGGCCAGTCCTCAGAGGCAGACAGGGTGGTGTCTGTGCTCTACACAGTGGTGACTCCAATGCTGAACCCCCTTATCTATAGCCTGAGGAATAAAGAGGTAAAGGAGGCAGCTATGAAATCCCTGAGTAGATCAAAGGTTTCCAGAAGGCCCTAGCCAGACCCCTGTAAAATATGTCATTTCTCAGTTTCTCCATCCTTTCTCAAATATCACCTTCTCAGGAAGGCTTTCCTACACTACTGTAGTAAAAATTGCACCTAATTACACTCTGTCTTATTATTCTATGTAATATTTGTCATAATTGGACACACTAGATGTTTTATGTGTTTGATATTGTCTGATACTCACAACTGGAAAATAAATAAACAAGACAAATACATTATCATATCCAGGGCCTAGCAAAGCATGAAGCACATAAAAAGCCCTCAATAAATATTTGTTGAATGAATGAAGCTTCAGTGTCTACCTTTAAATTCCATCTTCTTCAGTCCTTAGTTTCTTATCTGCCTAGTGGGTTTACTTAATAAGTCTATATTTTTGAGCATCTCATGCACAAATGGGTAGGGACCATGTGTGTCTTTATTCACTGCTATCCTCTGGCCCCAGTACCTTCCCTGGCACAGAAGTACATGATGAGTTAGACAAAAATATTTGGAAAAATTGTGAAGCTGTCTACAAAAAAAAAACTTCCATTTTTATTCAAAGGAATTTTCCAAATCCCATCATTTCTTCTCCTTTTATTTTCCTTCTTTGTTTCTGTGGCTTTAAATGATAATAATAAATATTGTAATAATATTAATAGATAGCAACTAATATTTATTAGCCCTTACCTTCTAGAAATTACAGGAGATTTCCTACAGGCATTATTTTATTTAATTGCAGGATATCCTTATGAGGCATGTTCTCTTATTATTCCTGCTTTACAAGTGGATGAAGCACTTAAGCTTAGAGAAGTTGAGCCATTTTCCCAAGGTCAGCAGGCAAATAGTAGAGTATGACTTCCACCCAGCCAGAGTCCGAGCTCTTAATTGCTATACCTACTGTCTCTAGCTGTGATCTACTGCCTGCTCTAAATCACTCAGCCCAGATTATTGTTATTGTATTTTTCTTTTTCCTTTTATCTGCTGGGGGAAAAGGTAAAAGTCCAATCTCTGGAAGTAGAAGGCAGTCAGCATCGTTCATTTTAGAGCCCCAAAGTGCTAGTACTGTGTAATGTGACTCTGAGTGTGTGTGTGTATGTGTGTTTGCAAAAGTAGTTGTGCATGAGAAAGTGAGGTGTGTGAATTAAACAAATGGCAGCTTCCAAACTCCAAAAGGAAAAGATATAGGGAAAAGATTGTGTAGGTGGCCAAGAAATTGGAGTTCACCTGTCAGCTTTTGTGTTTTTGCTCAAAGCACCTAAAAACATGCTGAATGGGGTGAAAGCAATCCCACATTTGGCTTTTTTTCTTCTTCAAATATCAACTGCTGTGTAAGTGTTCCCCCAACACACTGGCTTCCTGTGAGTGTTAGATGTGTTTATGTTGTAGAAAAGTCTTCGTATTTGACACCCAGTTTATTATTTCTTAGCTGTATGCTTCAGATTAGTTAGTGCCTTTCAACCTCCTGCTCATCTGGGAAATTCTACTTACAGAGCACTTACCCTGTGTGGGCTTTCCATGTATCTCATTTATTCTTAAAACACCTTGGCACTTAGGGAGAATAGGAGTGTGTTTATTAAGCTCTCTAACCATCAATACATGTTACTACAATGATTGTCCAGGTTCCAGAACACAATGAGTGATCTGTGGGCCTCTTTATTTCAGGACTGTCTGGCATAGTCCCTCCTGGGCTCATGAGCTTTGAATGTGGACACTTTTAGAAATGGAGAGTCCACTAATAATTTTTAAACTTAAATCTTAAACTAATGCATACTAAGCACATGCAAGACACTAAGCTAAAAGCTTTACATCATGAATTATTGATTTTAGTCCTAGCAACTATAATGGAAAATAATTATTATTGACCCCACTAAGCAAAATAAAAAGCCCACTAAGCCAGAAAGGCAATGTGACTTAACTGACTTAACTGAAGTTACGTAGCAAGAAAGTGGCAGACGGTGAAGATTCTGCCTGAGGGCTTACTCCACAGTGCCTCTTCTTACTTGATATCTGCCCGCCCTTCCCTTTCTATCTCCAAGGTCCCATATTCTTGGGATTTTCTTCAGAGTTGTCTGGGCTTCAGTTGCACTCTTGGTCTCAATGATCTGTCGCTGTGGGCTACAGTAGGTACATTTTTGGGGAATGACGTAAGTATAAAGTTCATGAAATTTATCTAGGCACCCCCATGGGACAATGTGGAAGGTCTGGAGGTCTTTTCAGCTCCCTCAGGAAGAGTAGGATTGGCTCAGATGAACTGTGCCTACAAAGCCCTCCTGGAAGGCCTGTTGAGTCAAAGCTTTTTCCAATAAACAGCTCATCAATATGGTACCACCAGGTGGTCATCAACCTTGCCTTCAAAACCTCCTTTTAGTTATTAAGGAATCATTGAAGGAATTTGAGATTACTTTCCAAATATGATCATTGCTATATCTTACAGTTTAATAGCATGTACAAATATTGAATTGAATATTTAATATGTAATTCATTATTTTTGGTTCTATTATCATTGTAAGAATTACTCAGAGGGTGTGCCTAAAATCCTTTCTGATTTTCTGACTTAAAAAATGACTTTATTGAGGTTTCATTGGCATGCAATAATTGTATATTTAAACAATTTACTATAAGTTTTAACAAATGAATATACTCATGAGACTTTCACCTTAATCAAGATAATGAGGGCTGGGGCTGTAGCTCAGTGGTAGAGCGCTTGCCTAGCATGAATGAGGCACTGGGTTTGAACCTCAGCACCACATATTAATAATAAATGAATAAAATAAAGATCCATCAACAATTAAAAAAATTAAAAAAAAGATACTGAATATATACATCATCCTCAAAAGTTTTCTTATGCCCCACTGTATTCTATCCCTTGTGCCCTTTCTCACCTCTCTTTCTCCACATCCTGGAAAAATACATATCTACTTTTTGTCATAATACATTACTTTGAACTTCTTAAAAATTCATGTGGATTTTGTATGAAAGGAATAATGTATAGGTCTTTTCAACTAGCATGATTATTTCAAGAATCACTAACATTGTTGCACACGTCAACAACTGACTCCTTATTGCTGAGTATTATTACATCATATGGATATATCATGTGTGTTTATCTATGCATGTGTTTATGGACATTTGGGTTGTTTCTGGTTTTTGGCTGTTATCAATTGTCAATGGAAAGCCTTTGACTGCTGATATACTTTCACCTCTCTTAAGTATATACCTAGGGGTAGAATGGTTGGGTCATAAAGCAGAGGTCTGTGTAACTTTGTAGGAATCTGCTAAAACTGTTTTCCAAAGTAGTTGTATCACTTAACATTCGCATCGACAGCGCTGGCAGTGCATGAGAATTCCACTTACTCCAAATTCTCCCTGATGCTTGGCATGGCTAGACCTTTTCTTAAAAATCATAGTAAGAAAAGACAGCATAAAATCTACCCCTTAACATATTTTAGGGAAACAATAAAGTGGGGGAGGGGAATCCCATGAAAATAGAAGGGTGATCAGTGGAGCAGAGAAAGGGGATTGATGGGGAGGAAGGAAGGAAGGATAGGAAAAGCTCCCCCACGGGGTCAAGGACCCCACCAAAGAAGACAGTGGAGGCGAATTGCTGGGATAACTCAGGTCCCCGAAGCAGCCTTCTCTGAAGAGGCTCCTGGGCACATGGCAAGCCATCTTGTTCCTTAATGGTAGTAAGTGCACATTTTCCTGCATCAACCATCTTTAGGTTAGTGAATTTGGATGGTGGAGCCATTGAACAAAAGATTAAGTGTCTTTTCATATACCTGTTGAGCATTTGTGAATCTTCTTTGGAGAAACATCTGCCGCCCACTTAAAACCATTTGATGTAAAGATTTAAGTGACAACTAAAGATGGCATGTATTCAAGGTGTATAGTGGGATGACTTTCACTGGGTTCCCTTTGCACATTTGCCAAAAATCAGTTGTTCATGTAAGCATGGGCCTATTTCTGGACTCTGTATTCTGCTCCAATGATCTCTCTGTTTTTGTACCAATACATGTTGAACACTAAGGTGTCTCGATCTCAATTAATGCTAGTCCTTAAACTTCATCTATTCTCATGGCATTTCAGTTATTTGAAGCCCTTTGAACTTCCATATAATTTTAAAACCGGTCTTTCAATCTTTACCAAACACAAGTCTATTGAAATTTTGATTGGAATTGCAATGTTGAATAGAAATAGGGGGGAAATAAATTCCTGTCCTCTTCCTCATCTTAGAGGAAGCCTTTCAGTTCTTCATTATGTACCTTTCCCATCAGGTTAATGGAATTCCCTTTGATTTCTAGTTGGTTGAGAGTTCTTTTTAAATAGAAGGAAAGGACTTTTGGAATTTTTCATAAGATTAGATGCACCCACTGAGATATCATTTTGTTTTTTTATTTTTGTTTGTTAATATGTTGAATAACACTGTTTGCTTTTGGAATGTATAGCCATGCATGAATTTCTGGGTAATCTATACTTGGTCATAGTGTATTATTCTCTTTATTACGAAAGAAAATAGAAGAAGTTTCTGATCATTCTTGAGTAGTTGAAAAGATCACAGAGGACATTGCCTAAAGCTGTATGCCAATTTAATTCCATGTATTTATTTTTAAAAATTTCTGCCTGACACATAGTATTGTAAACATTTACGGGGGATGGTGATGTGATTATTTCCATGCATGTATACAATATGTACAGATCAAATCCACGTAATTAACATCCCATTTCCTTCTCACTACTTTGTGTTTTGAGACCACAAGCTCCTCTTCTAGTTATTCATAAAATATATAATAGGGTATGGTCAATTATAAAAGAGGTTTGTGTTCTGAGTCATTGCCAGTCCTTTGTTAAGAGGAGGATAGAGCAAGTGAAAGGAAGACAGAGGCGAAGGCATGTGAGATGTTTGTATCTCCTTACAAATCTGTTCTGTAGGAGTCAGTTTCATTATGATTTTAATGCTGAGGTGGGAAGATAGCTAGGGATGATAGCAAGTTAGAAAGTATTTGTAAAAGTGGATCTGAAACAGTTTTTCTCTTTTTAGAAAAATTCATTTGTCTTTCTGGGCACTACACTATTCTGTCCTTAAAGATCAGAGTCTCCCAGGGCTTTGTCATAGGTGCTCTCTCTAGTCACTTAGGTGATTTCACTCAGCCATATGTACCAAGCAGTCCTTCTTTAAATACCTAAACTAAGTAATATAAAGTTCCTTGCCATGCCTAATCTACAAGACTCCACCTGGATAGGTTCCTAACCACTGGCATGGCTGTCTCTGCTCCTTTCTCCCTCCCTCACTCTGCCCTAGAGCTATCTGCTGTCTGTTCCTGGAGAAGCCAGCCCTGTTCCCCTGTAAGTGTCTGTAAGCTCACTCTTTCCTTGTCTTGGAAGTGTCTTCTCTTGGCTCACTGCCTTGTTTTATTCAGTTCTCTGCTCAAATGCCTAGTGGAGGTGTCCCCCGGCTCCTAAACCTCCTTACCTAAAATGGGCCTTCTACCCTATTTAACTGTCTTCCCCCAACCCTGCTTACTTCTTTCTGCCTTGTATTATAGTCATCACTTATTCATTTATAGGCTCTTTCTCTTGTGAACTATGAGCTAAGAGTCAAGAAAGCAGTGAAACTGCCCTACTTCCTTCTGACTCCCACTAGGTACTCAAAAATTTTGCTTCGTGAGTACTTGCAGGCATTTGATACAACGGATTTTATAGATCATTCACATCCAATATATAGATTTTTTGGTGTTTATAGGCATCCCTCTTACATTGCATTAGTTACAGTTAGATGGCAGAGGTTTCTCTTAATTTATTGATCGACTCACAAATTGGCACAGCTAGAGCAAGAATGGCATACCGTTCATCTGACTGTGCTGGACCCAAAGCTTATGCTTCCTTAATGACACTAATTACTGACCAAACATTGCCTTTGCTTATCAAGTCTTAAAAATCGTGCAAAATTAATTTTACTTTTTCTCTAGTTTGGGAGGGCATTGAGGTCGTGCACTATGAGTCATTTATTCTCTTAGTCCTGTGGTCAGACTCAGAGACTGGTGAATAGAAGATTCTCAATAGATGTTTGCTGGAGATGACAAATTGGGCTCAAAGGATCATGCAAGCATCTAGGTACAGATCCATACTTCCATGTGAAGATTTATCAAGGTCTTCATATGAGTTTGTAATTCTGCCTGGGGGGTAGGAGATCTCCACTGTACTGCTATATGTGACTGTCTTGATTCTTTTCTGAAAAGTCAGTAAAACTGACTTGGGGGAGTTCAAAAACCTGAACCTACACCACTGCACCTGGCCAAGGAGTAAAGGCATTGTAGGATGTAAAGATATGAATTTTGGAAAAATTCCCCCCAGTAGGTCTTATGCACAAACAACCTAGACCAATGACTTTATTTTGTAGATAACAGGCTCAAGAAGATGGACTGGCATGCTTTCGGTTCTCATAGCAACCTGGGACAGAGTCAGGAGTATACATGATACCTTCTGTATTTATACTTTATGGTTTTTTATTGAAATAATTGAAATCACCCATAATCACATTTTTCAAAATGTATTCTAGTTCCACACACCACTCTGAGATAAATTAGTTTCTATATTATTGAATCAGTTCAGTTTTGAGTAGTGCTGCACACCATTTTACCCTTTAAATTTATATTAGCTGAAAGCTCAGAGAAGTTAGTTAGTTCATAACATTCTACTTCATTTAACTCCAAGTTGGCCCAAATTATTTGAATGTGGGAATATTCCTTTGTACAACTATTAATCATCTCACTGAATAGAACCTTGGCAAACAATCTTTGGAGAAAAACTACCTAGAAAATATAGTTTGAATAAATGATTAATAGTAGCTGGCTTCAAAGCTGCAAAAGCTAGACTATAGGCGTTACATGCACCAGCTAGTGTTTAAGTGATTAAAATTTTACACCAGAGTTTGTAGCAACATGGATTGCAATCACGATGTGTGTTGTTGTGACCACAACATGTGTGTGGAGTTAGGGATCTTGTTTTCAAGATCAGAACTATGTGGGAAAGCACCAAGGCCTCAGAGTTGGGAATGGGAGGCAGCTATCTGGAAGGTCATCCAAAGTGGAACCATCCCATCTATATCACCAACTCTGGGCTGCATCATCCATGTGGCCATGAAGATCAAAGAAATTCAGATGCTCATGGTATCAAAAGAGGTAACCTTTTTTTACTGATGAGCTTCCTCAGAGTTCCTCTCATATCCTTGTTCCTGAGGCTATAGATGAAGGGGTTCAACATGGGTGTCACCACAGTGAACAGGACTGCCCCAATCTTATCTGTGTCCTCAGGGTGAGTGGATGAGGGGAAAAAGTAAACCCCCACAATGGTCCCATAGAAGAGCAGCACTACTGTCAGGTGAGAGCTGCAGGTGGAGAAGGCTTTCCACTTCCCCTCTGTGGATGAGATTCTCAGGACAGCCTTGACAATGCAGATGTAGGAAAAGAGGATGAGGGCAAAGGGGAAGCTGATAACCGATAAGCCCACGATAAACAACACAAGCTCGTTGATGGTTGTATCTGTGCAGGACAGTTTGAGCAGAGGGGCCAAGTCACAGAAGAAGTGTGGGAGAGTGTTGCTGTCACAGAAGACCAGTCGAGTGAGCAGAAGGGTGTGCATCAGGGCAACGACATTACTGAGGAACCAGGAGATGACTGTGAGCAAAACACAGAGCCTGGGATGCATGATGGCCATGTAGGTCAGAGGGTGGCAGATAGCCACAAAGCGGTCATAGGCCATGACCCCCAAGAGGAAATTGTCAATGACGACAAACACGATGGAAAAATACATCTGTGTGATGCAGCTCTCATAGGAGATGGAGTGGCTCTTGGTCTGAATATTCATCAGCATTTTGGGGACCGAGGTGGAAGTGGAGGAAATGTCGGCAAAGGATAGGTTGGCCAGGAACAGATACATGGGGGTGTGCAGGTATGAATCGAAGCCAATGGCCAGAATGATGAGCCCATTGCCAAACACAATGACCAGGTACATACCCAAGAAAAGCACAAAGAGGAGCCTCTGCTGCTCAGCCTTGTTGGAGAGTCCCAGGAGGATGAATTCAGACATGGTGGTTTGGTTTCCTTGATGCATATTTCTGTTAACTTAGGAAAAAGGAGCACAAAAGGAATTTATACCCCCATAAGAAAGCCCAAAATGATACCCCTCAGCCATTTCAGTGAGTGGGGCACCTCCTCTACACTGAAGGAGAATGAAGTGCCTTCTACTGCGTATAGGGCACCTTAATAAGGAACTATGTCACCAGTGCAGAGACTCAGGAATTGTCTTAAGAAAAAGGTAGCACATGATAAATAACTCTCAATTAATATGTTTTAAACTCTAAAAGAATTCTGAATGTGATTTTTCCAGTTACCTGTGAATATTGCTTACATCTCCCAAACTGTATGTAGACCACAGATGAGGCACACCCCACTTGGCAAAGATGCCAGGCACCCTTTCAGGAATTCCTGAAAAATGAACAAACTCATCCAAAGGCTGTCCCCCTGTTCACTTCACCCATTCAGTCTAAAGAGATAGCATTTTGAAAGGTGAAGAAATCAGGCAAGGACACACAACTGAACATGAGAATCCTTACAGAGGCATACTGCTGTGTGACTGCTCCTTCCCACCAGTTAGGGCAGGACTCCACAAGACTTGCTCTGGGAGAATGAATGCAAGCAGGGACGACCAGAACTCTGCTTCACTGGCACCTTGGTTTAGGCGATCCACAAGAATCTGGAGGACTTATAGGAACCTTAAGAGTAGTAGATCTCACTTCTAAAGGTGGAAGCTCACTGGATCAGCTCCCTAAGCAGAGGCAGAGAGAAAAACAGAGTTTAGGAGGGAAACCCTGCATCCTCACTCATGGCCAGGCAGGAATCTGTGAATGTCACAGGCCAATGTTACAGGGGATCATTAAACTCAAGCCACTCTGTTGGGATTCCAAACAAGAAACAGCCTGTTGAGTGGAGGTGGTTGTGGCAGGAGGAGACCAGATGTGGCTCTGTTATGACAGAGATAAGGTTGAAGAGTTACTGCCCTTCTCGGGGAACTGCATAATGGAGCAGTCTGAAAGGAGACCTTGGAAGACCCCACAGATGGTCTCATGAGGAATCATGCCTGACACATGGGGGGCCCCCAACGGCTGGGTATTATGGCGAGAGCCTTGCACCCTCTTGCCTCCCCCTCCACTCTCCTTTTTCCTCCCTGGCTTAATAAAGATGAAACAGAAAAGAAAGGAGGAGCAAAACAGGAACAGTGGTGATAACAATGGCTGCGATGTGAAGGGGATGCGGGGCTAGACAACATGGGAAGAACAGATGCCTCTGCCTTCATAGGTCTTGGAAATAGGCCTTTAGTGTCAAAGTATAAGCAATTGTTAAACAATGAGTGACCAGATAGCTGCCAGGACTCACATGGTGTCCCCTAAGACTGGGAAGGGAGAGTGGACTAGTGACTTAATGGAAAGGTTATCTGTTTGAGCACCAAACAGATAACTGATAGAATCACCCTCTCATTTTTCCTCTCTTTCTTCTCCTGTCTTCCAAGTCCCTTGTCTCCCCAAAGTTTTCTTTTTCCATGGAGTGTCCAGGAAACACTGAGTCCTCATCCCTGGAATACGGAAAGTCAATGGAGGACTGGCGCAGGAGTTCTCTTTGCTTCTGAGAAGCCTGGCTTACAAATCAAATAGGGGAAAACCTACACAGAAGGGAGCTTCCATGACAAAACTAAAATGAGCAAAGGAAGCAGCAGGGACCTGCACCTAATATACAGAATGGTCTTAGAAGGTCTTGTGGTTCCAGGACCTGGACTGAGTTAGGCTTCACTAGAAAGGGGGCTTGTTTGTTTTTAATATTTATGTTTTTTGGTACCGGGGATTGAACACAGGGGTACTTGACCACTGTGCCACATGCCCATCCCTATTTTGAGTTTTATGTAGAGACAGGGTCTCACTGAGTTGCCTAGCACCTCACAGTTGCTGATGCTGGCTTTGAACTCGTGATTCTCCTGTCTCAGCCTCCCTACGTGCTGGGATTATAAGTATGTGCCTCAACGCCCTGCTGGGTTTGTTATTTTTTTCAGTGGTGAGCTCTGTCTCTCCTTTCTCTTCTTCCTCTTCCAGCCACAGACAGTCTTGCACACCTTGTTCTGAGTCCTTGAAATGACTAGCTGGCTAACACTATTGCTAAGTCTCTTAAAAACTATTTTTCTAGTTGTAGATGGACACACTTCCTTTATTTTACTTATTTATTTTATGTAGTGCTGAGGAAAGAACTCAGGGCCTCACATGTGCTAGGGGAGCACTCTACCACTGAGCCACAACCCGGGCCCAAGACCATTGCTAAATTTTAAAAAGGCTCACCTGTGAATGTCAGTAAGATCCCAGGAAGTTAGTGAAGTCTGGACTCAGAAGCTTTCTTGTAGTGGATGGGGCCTGAGGGCAGCTCTCATGTGCTTCTTAGAGCTGAGTTCTTCTCTGAGCACCAGCGTTAATGGAGTCATAGAGCTGGGCTCACAAGGGACGTTGAGCTCCTTCCAAGTCCTTTGGGATAACATCTCTGAAGTGGTTTCCTAGAGACAAATCATCACATCCTGCCCTTGATGAGGCAAATGGGGAATAGACAGGCAGCTCTGCTTTTCCTGTCTGTTTTTGTCTGGTGTTCTTCCTATGTGGGATTTCCTACTTGCAATTTGGCTGGGTATGGCTGTTCAGAGCAAGTGAGTTACTTGCTGTGTGAGTCTTACATTCCTGGGGAGATGATAGCATTTCAAAAGTTCCTTCTCTGTTTTCACTCTGGAGCCTGCTGGAGGGAACACTTAGGAAACACCAGAGAACTGGGTTGCATTCCTCTGCTAGTGATTTTTGACTCCAAAGAGAGGCCATCCCCAGTTCAAGGGTGTGGACAATGACCTCTAAGCACTCCAATGGTGGTCAACATTGGAAGGGAGTCTGAGATCCAGTGATTCAGCACTCGGGGCTTTTAAATGCCAAGGAAAGAAAATTGATGTGTGTCTGTAATATTGAAAAGAAACATTGAAATGACATCTAGTAGTTCACAATGCACTGGGAAACCTGGAAAAAGAGACCCTGAAATGCACAGGAATGAGAAGCTGCACAGCTAGAGATACAGCCCCAATACTTCCCTTCATCTGATGTGTACATGTGCCTCGTAACGGGTACAGTTATTTCTCACTCAAACTGAGAAGATATATTCCTCCTCAACAGCAAGGAACTCAACCTCAATTCATGACATGGATTGAGTAACATGTGTTTCATGACTACTATTGAAAATAATGAGGTAATGGAGAAGAAACTAAAGACAAGTTATTCTTTCTATCTATCTATCTATCTATCTATCTATCTATCTATCTATCTATCTATCAACTATCTACCTATCTAGTCACAGGAAGGAAATGTGGGTGGAGCCAGAATTCTTTTGTTGGCAATTTGTCCATGAGGGATATTTATCAGTGACTTCTCTTACTGTTTTAAGATAGGTCTTGCAGAAAGCAGAGCCCAAGTCAAGAATTTAAGTCTTGGTATTTTATTTGGAAGGAAAATCCTCAGGGAGGCTAGGAGGAGGAATATGGACGGCTGAGGCTATGGTAAAGGGCATGTAATGTAATACAGTGCAGCACTCCCAGAATCGTTGTTTACAAGAAGCACGGAAGAGACAGGGAAGGTTATTCCTCAGATATGTTCACTCAGCCTGTATATATTATGGAAGGAAAAGTCACAGCTGAGAGCAGCCTACAGAGGGGCGACAGGGAGTCGTCTTTGGGTGCTCTTTGCCTCTCATCTCTCATCTTCCACTAGCTAAGGTCCAGTCCATATTTTGAACTTCTCCCTTGCATTACCTGGCCACTTGGGTGACCACACAAGAAGTTAGGAACCTTGTTCCAGAATAGATGTCTATCACTCTGAGTCCAGAGAGAAGGGGAATTGTATGTGGGAAGGGTTGATGCACAGGCTCAATGTCACTAGCTCAAGGAACTTGGGAGGGGGAGCAGGATTTGGGAGGTGGGTGGTGTCGTTAGAAAGAAGTAGTACAGGTATGAGTTCACCTCTCTTGCTACATGCTGTCTCATCATTCCTATATTCTATAGTACAGTGGGGGGACTCCATTTTCTCATGAGAATGAAAATACTTGGATGGGGAATCAAAATTTCAGCCAATCAAGAGAAGCGTTTCTTAATATTTTATTTGTTATTGCCCAGATACTCCCTTTGGAACCTTTGTAGACCTTTATCCTGGATCCTTTTCACACCCTCTCCCCTATGATATGAAATACTTTTGGAAAACAATTTTGTGAGATGGCATTGAGCTTTTGAGAGAAACACATTATGACAATATCAGATTTTTTTCCCCTGCAGAACTAAATTTGGACCATGTGGATGTGAACTTGTCCCTGTTGAGATGATCCAGAGGCTTCTACAAGGTGGTGCTCAGTCTTGATCAGAAATGCTGAGGCAGGAATACCAGCCACATGCATTCCAGAGTCCTCACTTCAATGGCTGTCACTGGGGCTCTGGTTGATATTCTCCCCTCCCTCTTCCATCCTTCATACTTCAGCTCACAGTTTGGCTGACTGGTGTTTGTTTGGGATTCGGGCCTTTTACCCTATAGAATCTCAGTTCTTAATGCCCTGATGTTGCTGGGTTGTGGTTGTGGTAATTGGTTATTACAGTTTATAATTTGAAATTTCAGGAACAGGAAGCTCCAGTTGCCTCAATTGGACTTTGGGTGCGAGAGAGAAGGGCACTCCTGCTATCATCCATTGGCTCATGAATCTGTGTTTTAGCTGTGAAGGATAGCATACTGCTTCTGTGAGGTTGGCTCAAGGAATATACATAATTCAGAAGGACACCACCCCGGCCCACAAGATATTGCTTCCTGCTTGGTACCTGAGATAGTTTAATTAGGTGGCTCCATTGTTCTATCAAATGGGATATGTGGTAGAAGACTGAATTCTGTGGTCATTAGTTCATTGGTGCACCATCTTTGGCCTAAAAAGAGTTCCGTGGTCTCAGGCAATTTGTGTGAGATGCTCTGATAACGACAAGCCAGACATTCTGTGTATGCTTGGCTTGTGCTCGTGGAGTCCTATAGATAGGAATGGCAAACCCGCATCTAGAGGAGCTGGAATGTATATGTGCACTTAGCTAAGGCTGGGAAAGAATGTCCCCATAGCCCTCTTCCTTGTGGCATTTGAGGAAGAGAATTTAACAAAGGAAGATCTTTTAAAAAATGTGTAAGAGTGAAGTTCAGCAGAAACAATTATTCTCAAGAAGTCATATTTTGGAACATCACATTGTGATAGACAAGACATGAAGTTGCCCAGCAGGTCCAGGTTGTTCCCACTCTCCTGGGCTCTGTATTCAGCTCCTCTTCCTGGCCTTCCTGAGAGACAGCACCTATGGAGACTGGATGAAGGTAGGGTCTGCAGAACATCCCAGGTGCAAGTGGAGAGAGTGTGCATTGTCCGTAAAGAATTTAACACAGTAACAAAAGTAACAAAAAGACAACCTACCTGTGATTATCACCTTGTGCCTGCAATGCTGACATTGTCAGTGCTGAGCTAATCTCCACTCTAGCAGGGCAGAGCACACTCTCTGCTCCCTGCTTTTATGATCCCCCTCCTCCCTCCTCTGTGTGTGTCTGAGGATAACTTTCCACAAGAGTACATCTAGAAGTACCTCATTTTTTTTATGATGGTGTAATGCACCATTTCTTTATTCTCATATGAAAGCATTATCAGATTGCTTCTAAATTTTCTAGTTATCAATAATGGAGAACTGAAATAGTGCTAGATATTTTTATGCACTTCTGCATATATTTCTTTAGGATAGATACTTAGAAGTAACACAACCGAGACTGGGGATGTACGGGTAGAGGAGGAGGGGAGAATTTATCAAGGGGTCTTAAACTGCAGTCAGACTGGAATAAGAAGCTCTTGGGTGTTATTGCACAGGAGGGTGGCTATAGATATCAATTATGTACTGTGTATCTCAAAAGGCTGGAAGAAAGTATCTTGATGTATTCACCATAAAGATATATGAAGAGATTGATACATTAAAGTATTTAAACATTATACAATGTATAGATATTATTAAACTATTACATGGTATCTCATTAATATGTGTCCTTTCCTTTTTTACATATCAGTTAAAAAATAAAAAAAGTTGTAATATGGTCATGCACAAGTAAAGTTTTTTTTCAAGGAAAATTGAACAGATATTGCCAAATTGCTCTCTCAAAATATTGTATGGACTCTATACTTACAATAGTTGTGAGCTGCTGTTACCCTTCATCTTTAAGCTTTTTCACTCAGATTGGCTAAAATGATTACACCTAAATCTTTCTAATTTATTTCACTATGTGTGAGCTTGTGAATATATATTTTGTTTATGGACCATTCATATTTTATTTTCTGTAGATCACTTGTTATCTTTGGACTATTGTTTCCTATTAGGTTATCTTTTATATTGATTTATAAATGACTTTATGTGATGGATGTAAGTCCTTTGTTTTCTACATATATAGATATGGTACATCTATCTTCTTCTCAGTCATGTTTATCATTCAGTTTTAAAACATGATATCTTTGCCATAATAATTCTCTCTATTTTCACATGATCGGAGCTCTAAGTCTTCCCTGTGGTGGCAACTGCTTTCCATTGAATGAAGGAGTGAGTGAAGTTAGAAAGCAATTCTTGAAAGAGTCGTGACTGTCTTCATACTCTCTTGCTATTATTAAAGCATATGTAATTTGTTTCATAATTATAAATAATTATAGAGGTTAATAATTATAAGTGTTTTATAAGCATATATCAAACACATTAGACTACAACAAATAGTCAAATATGGAATACTCCTCTTAGGCATTATCAGGTTGTATTTCAAAAAACAGATATTCTGATACCCCAGTCAGATTAACAGCACTACGTAGATCACACATCAAAATGCTAATTTAAGGGCTTATTTGCTTCCAAAACTTGTTTTTTCTTTGAACATCACTCACAGGGTTTACACAAAGTAATATATATAGAATATATTATATAGATTATATGTAATGAACATATAATTTTTGCATCCAAAACATGTTGTTTCTTAGAACACTGCTCATGGGGTCTACATAAAGTCATATATATGTTAAGAGAAATGAGCTAGGCACAGAAAGACAAATAGCACAGAGTCTCATATGTATGAAGTATAAAAACGTCAAATTCATAGAAACTGAGTAAAATAGTAGCTACCAGAGGCTGGGAAGTAGCTGAAGAAATACTGGTGAAAGGATGCAAAATTTCAGTTAGGCAGGAGGAATAAGTTCAAGAGATGTATATCGAGATGACTATAGTCAGTAACAATATACTGTATATTTGGAAACTGTTAAGGAAATCAGTTTTGTAGGAACCTACAAAAGGGTATCTGAGGCAATGCATATGTTAAGTAGCTGATTTAGTTGTTCCACAACTACAGCTCTATGAAAACAGCATTTTGCATACCAGAAACGTGCAAAATTTACTTAATTAAAAATAAATAAAAGAAATAGAAAAAGATAAAAGAAAAAAAGGAGGGGTTTTATTCTATTGATCTCAAATTCATGCAGGAAGGTAGCTGGGGGAGCCCACTAATTCAGGTTGAAAGGATCAAGCAACCCCTTAGGGCCTTCTTTGCTCTAGAGTAACATTTCATCCTTTTCTTTTTGAGTTCTAAGTTAATTTCCTGTATGATTTGTTACATTGAACAGAGAATGAAAGGAAGCATGAAAATACAGTTGGAAACTTCTCTTTTGATAGTCTTTCAGACAATGCCTGACACAATGTGTACAAATGTAATTGATGCCTTATGTTCTGACCTGGGCTGGATTGGCTGATAAACAGCCCGTTGACCAGGGAATTTTATTCTTCTCTGGCATTTACTTGGAAGCAAAAGCATTTCTAATATATTGTCAAATCTGTGGCTGTCCCCAGAATATGTAACACTTTGTAGTTCTTCTCCTTATCCTCATGTGAAATCAGCTTAAAAATTAAATGCATCAAAAGCATTTTTGAAGGAAAAAAGGAACCCAGAGAAGCAGTCCTAAACTAAGAAAAATACAAAAGTGGTCCCAAGCTGTGATGATAGGAGGTTTACAAGCCAAATCAATCTATGTGAACCTCCGATTCCTTTTAGAAATTTTCGTTTGTCTGATTATAAGAACACAGACTGATTTTAGGAAATGTGGAAATGGATCAATAAGTAAAGAAGTGAATTAAAATACATTGTTCTACAAGGCACAGATAATGACTGTTAACTTTTGGTGTACTTCTGTTTATTATTACACAAGTATATTTTTATAAAAGTGGCCTTCTAGTGCTGGAAATGTAGCTTAGGGGTAGTCCACTTGCCTAGCAAGCACCTGGCCTGGGTTTAATTGCCAGTACTGCAAAAACAAAGTATGAAAATTGGGCTCCTATGGTAAATACAGGTTTGAATCTTGATTGTGTCACTTACAGGTATAATGCTAAACTTTGCCCTAATTGTTAAATATTATTCTAAATAAATTTTTAAGTCTGTTTCATTTTTGTATACAATATTATACATTTTATAGATCTTAATTGCTATCCATTTTGTAGATTTTAATTGCTTTTAATTTTCTATTTGTGTAAGCAGCAGGCTTATATTTTCAATCTTGTTTGACTCTGTTAATTTACTGAGATGATGTTTTTAGAGTGCAACATTCATTACATGAAATCTAAGGATAGAGACTTTTCAAGACCTTTGTCGTACTTAATCATATGGCATTCAGGAAAGTTATACCCATTTCTTTTTTTTTTTTAATTTTTATTCTTGTTTTATTTAGGCTTACATGTTGACAGTGTAAATTGACTCATTGTACATAGATAGAGGATAACATATCAATTCTCTAGTTGTAAGTTGTATAGAATCACATCATATATGCAGTCATACATAAAGTTAGGGCTATGATGTCCATCATATTCCACCACCCTTGCTGTCCCCATGCTCCCTCCCCCCTTACACCCCTGTGAATGGAGATCCACCTTTGTTCCCATGTCCTTTCCCACATTATGGATCAGCATCCACTTATCAATGAGTACATTCGGCATTTGGTTTTCTGAGAGTGGCTTGCTTCACTTAGCATGATATTCTCCAGCTCCATCCATTTACCTGCAGATGCCATAATTTTATTTTCTCTTATTGCTGAGTAATATTCCATTGTGTATATATACCACAGTTTCTTTATTCAGTCATCTATCGAAGGGCATCTAGGTTGGTTCCACAGTTTAGCTATTGTGAATTGAGCTGCTATAAACATTGAAGTGGCTGCAGCACTGTAGTTTGCTGTTTTTAAGTCTTCTGGGTATAGGCCTAGGAGTGGGATAGCAGGCTCAAATGGTGGTTCCATTCCAAGTTTTCTAAGGAATCTCCATACTGCTTTCCAGATTGGTTGTACCAATTTGCAGTTCTACCAGCAATGTATGAGCGTGCCTTTTTCCCCACAACCTCGCCAACACTTATTGTTGTTTGTGTTCTTGATAACTGCCATTCTGACTGGCGTGAGTTGGAATCTTAGGGTAGTTTTGATTTGCATTTCTCTGATTGCTAAAGATGTTGAACATTTTTTCATATGTCTGTTGATGGATAGTATATCTTCTTCTGTGAAGTTTGTGTTCAGCTCTTTGGCCCATTTATTGATTGGGTTGTTAGTTTTTTTGGTGTTAAGTTTTTTGAGTTCTTTTATATATCCTGGAGATGAGTGCTCTATCAGATGTGTGTGTGGCAAAGATTTGTTCCCAGGATATCGGCTCTCTGTTCACTTCATTGATTATTTCTTTTGCTGAGAAGAAGCTTTTTAGTTTGAATCCATCCCATTTGTTGATTCTTGATTTTACTTGTTGTGCCATAGGAATCTTGTTAAGGAAATATGGTCCTAATCAGACATGATGAAGATTTGGGCCTATGTTTTCTTCTATTAGATGTTGGGTTTCTGGTCTGATTCCCAGGTCCTTGATCCACTTTGAGTTGAATTTTGTGCATGGTGAGAGATAGGGGTTTAGTTTCATTTTGCTGCATATGGATTTCCAGTTTTCCCAGCACCATTTGTTGAAGAGGCTGTCTTTTCTCCAGTGTACGTGT
>PVHX01024097.1:0-12902 GCA_004024805.1 Geosciurus inauris
CTCATGCAGAATTACTGAAAGAAGACACATGTCCATTCAGACCTGAGAGCTGTGTCCACACAGGAACCCTCCAACCCCACATGAGAGGCGCCACTGTGGAGAGATTTCTGCACACAGCAGAGACACCCCGGCAGCTCACTGCATGTTCAGAGTGAATCTCCCAGGCCTCCCAGTCTCCTCACCAGCTCTGTTTGTAGAGTTCTCCTCACGTTACAGAGAGTGTCCCTGCACCATGAAGTTTTTTGGGTTATGATGTCTGTGCTCTCAGGACACTGGTGTATTAAAGTGGTGCCTAGAATATGTAAGGTGAACTATGGGCATTTGTGGGATACATGGAAGCAGTGACTTAGGCCAGCACACTTTAATAGAAGTAGGATACAAACTCCAAATCAAACTTTGCATTCTCTCATAGCTGTGTTATAAAAAGATTACAAGAAAGCATACAAAATTGTTTGAACACTAGGTATAAAATATATTCTTTTTTTCAAAAAATCATTTACATGTATGAAAAAGTGAAATTATCAATATAATCTCTGTACATTTGTTCAAACTGTCTTCTAATTCTGTGTGCATTTCACAGTTGTAGAATATCTCAACACAAACTAGAACCATTTGAAGTGCTCAAGGGCAACATGGCCTTTCTTTTCCTCTATAAATCGTGAGAGACCCTGCCCTGTTGCTGACTCAGTCCTGGGGCATCAGGTCAGCCATCAAGGGTCCTTTGGGAACCTGTCATTCTCATCAATGAAAAGGATGAAATGAATTGGGAAATAATTTTGTTTTTTTATTCAGCAAATATGGGCAGATGGTAGGATAGCAGGATGATAAAACTCCACCTATTGCCTCCAAGCTTGGGATTTTTTGGCATGTATAAAAGGAATAAACAGTCAAGCAGTTGTTTGAGAAATAAAAGAACACAAAGCAACTTACAAGCAGGAGGATGGTGCGGGTGGCTTTGTGTTCAGGTGATGGCTGGGAGGAGACACGGGGGCTGTGGAGGAGCTGTGCTTTCCTGCGATGTCTGTAGAGGAGACTCACCATGTAGAGGCTGGTGCCGATCGTGAGGCCCACAAACACCAGATCATGAATCAAGATGACACCTATAAATGTCCCTGAGTTCTGGGCGTCAAACTGCCTGGTTTGACAGTATGCATGAACGTAGCCATAACCAACCAGAGTGAAATTTCTCATGGCTGTTACACTGTTAATAATGTGGAAGTAGACAAGCATGTTGAGGACCCATAAGAAGACCAACAAGGGACACGTCCATGTAGGGAGCATAAATTTAAGCCAAGCCCACTTGGAGTGACTGGGACTGACAGTGAAGGCTTGGAATGCACTCAGGAGAGAGGTGGTGCAGATGGAAACACCCCGCGCCACTCTGCCTGAGAACAAAACTGTCTGACAACCAACCTCGTTCAAAAACCCCCTCACTCCAAAGGATGACATGATATTTGGTATCACAGTGAATATGATGGAGAAAATATTGGCAAACAGCAGCTGCATAACAATGGGATCAATGAGCTTCTTCAGACGGGGTTTAAGGAAGAAGGTGTACACATACAACAGGAAGATCAACGTGTTCCCCAGGACACCAATGCACAGCTGAGAGATGAGGAAAACCCCAAAGACTGTGCCACTTGCAATCATCATCTTCTTATCTTTCGGTGCTGGCGATGGAATCCAAGTCTTGTCCCACACTAGGCAGGTGCGGTACCTCTGAGCTGCACGCAGAGCCCAGGAACATTATCTAAAGGAAGGCTTAGAAGTTTTAGTGAGGAATGTGAGCCCTGCAGTGATAAATGACTAAACATTTTTCATTATTTGAAAATGTAGTTTGTGCATAAATAGTGAGAATTCAGGGGAAGAAGAGGGTGATGAAATGTCAGATTCTCTTCTGTTTCAGGGCTTGGATAGACACTTCCAGAGCCTGGATTCCAGGGATTCCTGGGAACAACAGATCACAGAAGCAGGTGAGAAAGTGGTGGAATTCAAGCCACACCACTGCATTCTAGGACCCTGAGCAGGGGATGGGTGGCCTGTGTGAAAGGCATGTGTCATGTTATCTGGCATGTTTGTGTATGAGCCTCCGCTGTGCTTCACCTACACCTTATGCTTCTATAGTCTCACCTCTCTGAAGAGCATGATCCTTCCAACAGGCAGGCTTCCATGTTTACTAGAACTTCTGCCTTGGAGTTTTTACAGCACATGCTCTACTTCCAAGTCAATGACTGCTGACAATCATGCAATACAGCATTTTCCACCAGGGGACTTTTCACCTCCACTCAAAACCAGGGGTCAGACATGAAAAATCTGAGACATTTGTGGTTTTCACAACTCTCTCACAACTAGTACAGAGCTACTGACATGAAGAAGGTTGAGGCCAGGATTGCTGCTTAGTGTCCCACAGGGTTCAGACAACCTTTAGGACATGAGTTTCCAACATAACCTACACTCATATCTGGCTGATGAACCCAGGGTAACAAAGATTCCCCATATCCTGAGGACTGAAACATGTATAAAATGTCCCCTTCGGTGAGAATATATCTGAGTGCTTCCTATGGAAATAGAATTAGTAAATTCACAAATGTAACTTCAGCAGAAATAATGTGACATTCTTTCAGGTTAACATGAAATTGATGGGGTTAACCTCTCAACTGCACTTCTTGAATTCTGGAATTTATTTCACTATTTCATTTGCTTGGGGACACTTTCTCCCACTGACTCAGTTGTCCCTTCTCCTAAACCAGAGTCTTGCATTCCCTCCTGGACCTCTGGTCAACTCCATCTGTGTCTCCATGCTGAGCAAGTCCATGAGCACATTCTCAGGTCATCCCAGGCTACACTGTCGCCACAAGCCCTGCTTAAGCATGATCTGTGCTGCAATAACTCCACTCTTATTGTTCTGTTAGGGATCAGCACTCACATGATTTACTGAGTCCCCACAGTGTTGGAGTGCTGTTTTCCACAGGCTCATCTGTGCCTTCCACCAACAATGCAATCTAGGCTTATGAATTTGAATGGTTTAAAATTGTGAATCCTGAGATCTGAACATGAAGACCACATGGTCGTTTTTGAAAATGAGTCTTTGCTTTTGTATGTGATCTGACAGTTTCAGGTGAAACCTGCAATGTTTTGATCATTTATAATTTTCCAGTTTCACTAAGGCATGGCCTCCTCCTCACACTTAGCCAGAGATCTTTCTCCAGCCATCTCCTCTCCTTCCCTAGCACTCCTGCCCTTAGTGATCCTAAGTCTTTCATAACTTTATCATCCAGATCTCTTGCCAATATTCCCTTCAGTATCAGTGGAGAGCATATTTCCTCCTGCCTGGGGTAGAGCCTGGAATGATTCCAGGCTCTCATCTGCAGATAACACCCCCAAGTCTGCACAGCCTGGATAGGTGTGTGGGATCAGCCCCACTGCAGGCGAGCAGAGCAAAGCGGACCACAGCTGTGAGGAGAACATCCTGGGGGCCTGAGGAGGTTAATGTACACTACTCTTGACCTCCCAGGAGGGAAAATCAAGCAGGAAATGCTCCAACATCAATGTACATCCTCAATAGGACACAGGCATGTTGCAAAGCAGAGCCACAGGGTGGGCAGCATGCAAACAGCACGAAGGAAATAGAAACACCCAGGCTCAGATGTGGTTGGGCCCACCTATCCACAGAGAGGGAGAGCAGGAAGTTCTGTCAGATACTTCATTTTACTGAGAGCATGAAATTCAAATGTTCTTCGTAGGACAGTGTGTAAATGGCTGAAGCGAGGGGTGTAAACTTACCTGCATTCACCACTCTACAGTGTGGACACGCACAGTGCTCCCTGCACCATCTGCACAGAGGTAATGCTGATGGCACAAAATGAACAACTCTGCAGACAAATGAGACACAGCAGGGGAAGAGCGTTCAGTTCCTGGGACGTCTTATAAGCAACGTGAGACAGACAGAGTCACAGATCACCATGCCCAGGAGCACAGTTTTAAAATTTTGAGCTCAAGTACACCTATTATCAACATGTATGGATAATAAACAGATCACAGCGGAAGGTTTTCCTTTGTTTTTTCTTTTTTGGGTTTGTTTTTTTTTTGGTACCGGGGATTGAACTCAGGGAACTCAGCCACATCCCAGCCGTATTTTGTGTTTTATGTAGAGACAGGGTCTCACTGAGTTGCTTAGTACCTCACTGTTGCTGAGGCTGGCTTTGAACTCATGATTCTCCTGTCTCAGCCTCCCAAACTGCTGAGATTACAGGTATGCACTGCTGTGCCCAGCTCACAGTGGGAGTTTTTAACCAGATGGTCCCAAACAAGGGAATGTGCACAAGAATGTCAGCATATAACAAATTAATCAAGTCAAATCACACAATCTGCAAACAGTTATGAAAATAATACAATTACAGTCACAGTAAAATACCCACACTCCCTCTGGGGCATCTGTAAAGCCAGGAGGAAATGTTATGAATGATACCATTCAGACATGATAAAATAAGATGAACCTCGGATATAACGTATAGTAAAAAGATGTTAAGCATCCAGTGAGAAAAGATGTGATAAAAAAATCAATCTCAGTTTAGTATTTTAACACAATAACTGTGTATTGGTATTTTAGAAGATTTCATATATATAGACATATCATAATTAGAAGTTTGCTATGAAAATACATAAGACTGAGAGTAGGTAGAAAAGGAAATAGAATGAAATATATGTAAATATAAATGGAGCCATTGAACAAGAAGATGAGAGCAAGAGAAAAATCACAGAATACAGGAGACCTGGTTGGAGTTGAATGGACTGTTCACATGTACGTTAAGAGTAAACCGAAGATCTGCACGTAAAGAATGTGTGGCAGAGACTTTAAACAGAACTCAACTGATTTATGCAATGATGGGTATTCAGAGCTATAACAAATGCTAATGTGCCCAAATTAGAAAAGAATATAGATAGCACAGGAATATGTGAAACACAAGAGAATTAAAGTTAGAAACTAAAAGCAAGGAGCACAGAGGCACATTATAACAGAAATCTAAGGAAAAAAATCTGCAAATGACTCAAGTGTCTGTGCACAAGTTCAGACAAAGTAAAGGCTTCCCACCTCACTCTCACCCAAGGCTGAGGGCTGCAGGGTCCCTGCTCCAGGCAGTCGGACTCCCCAACACAGAGAGGCATCTTGGAAAGGCTGCATGTGGCCAGTAGACACTGTATTTCAGGGACAGAATGACAGAACCTCTCCTCCTAGGGGTCATTGATCACCTTGTCACCTGCTGCCTCAATGACCTTGTTAACCAGTAATCACTTGGATGCACCCAGAGGAGCCACAGATCCTCTCCAGATGCACAGTGACTCCCTGGGTGTACCTGTTGGGTTCTTTAATTAGGAGTGCTAAGTCATGCCTGAGGTTGTGTTTTCCCTGGTTGAACTGCTTCAGAAACTAAACTTGAGGATCTAGAAAGCCACTAAAACTTTCCATGCAACTAATGTAAATGACCACAGCCCTCAATCCAAGCTGACCCTGGAGCAGGACACAGAGGACATGCTGGCTGCTGCACAGGAGCCCACTGTACCTGTTGCATCCACAGTGTGTTTTAATTTCCTCCAGGCTCCATGAAGCACAGGCCTGGTGCAGAGCAGAGGGCACAGTTAATTCCAAGAACCCCAATTATTTTGTCTAACTGCTCCTAATTCATACTTCTGCATTGTTTTGAACTATTAGACAAATCTTCTGCATTGGACAAAATACTGTCCTTTTCAGTTTAAATTTAAAATATTTTTCTCCTTCAAAATAAGAAACAGAAAGTCATAAAGTGCCATTGCTCCACCTAACACTCATGGAGATAGAGGGGTTACAACTAAGTATCCCATGAAGTCCTTATGAACTTCTACCCTCTACCTGAGCTGGGCATGCATGCATCTGGTGCTAACAAGCATACAAAGGAGTTTGGGAACTGTGCCCACGGCACCTCTGTCCAATCCCATAGGTACATTCCGAGGCTGGACCTGAATAGCACTGCTAAGGCTATGAGCCAACACTGGAACCTGAATTCACAGATGATGTCAACAGAGAAATAAAACACATTCTATATTGGACATAAATAAGACCAAGTGTTCTGAACTATAACATTCATATGTCCTGTACAGAAATCAAAAATTACTCAGAACACAAGGGTGAATTTATTACCAGTGTTAAAAGTGGTCTCCACAAAACCATCACAGCATAAACATACTATAGTTGAGTACATATCTGCCACTCAGAAGCCTCCATGGTCAGATGTGGCCAGCTCCCGAGGTCCATGGGGTCCCAAACCAGACTTTGCATTCTGGTGAGACAGTTTTCAAAAGAGGCCACCTGCTGGGGCTCTGTAGCAGAGAGAGCATGGTAGGCTGGACTCCAAGGTCATGAGGTTTGTGTTTGAGCCACAAAAATTCCCCTTCCATGGAAAACCACAATCAATACACACCAAACAAAAAGGCAACAAATAATTTGGTGTTATTTGCCAACAAAGATGAAGAATTACAAAATGACTCCAACAAGATTACAAATGTTTCAACACAGCAACCTAAACACTTTCTGACATTTGAAAGAGCATATAAGCCAAGAAATAGAAAACATCAAGAAGAACCAAAAGGAAAACTTACAGTTTGTAAACCCAAGGACCAAAATTTAAATTCAATGAGTGGCCTCAATGGAAGGACAGAGATGACAATAGGGAAAGTCAGTGTGGTGGAAGACAGACCAGTGAATAGTACCCAGTGTGAACCAAAGACAGGAAAAGGCATGAAGAGAAGTGAAGAGAGGCACAGCGTTGTAGGAGAAAACCAAATACACTACAGTAGCAGAAGGAAAAGAGAAACCAATGTGAGGGTTAAACAAATGGCGATAAGTCCATACTTGGAAACTTGAGAGTTTGGTGAAAGTCAAAAATATACCCACTTCAGAGACTGAGCTCACAACAGGATGAACTGAACAACATTCATGCTTACACATTATAATTTTCTTAGTGAATTATAAATGTACGAAAGTGTGGGATTGACTTGATCCATTTACCAAAACACATAACATAATTTGGACAATGTCATTGCCCAGTACTTCAACTTAATCACCCCCCGATATCCATCCTGTACTTTGCTGGTCTCCCTCCTATTTTCATGAAATCCCTTTTTTCCTCCTGTCTTCTCTCTAGCTTCCACATATGAAAGCATACAAGTGACCCTTGACTTTTTGAGCCTGGCTCATTTTACTTAACATGATACTTCCTAGTACCACCATTTTTTTCTAAAAGGCATAAGTTTTTAAATTCTTCATGAATGAGGAAATTCACACATGATTACATCAATGGATGCAGAGAAAGCATCTGACAAAGTCCAACATAATCCCATTCATTCTTATAACTATAGTGGAACCAGACAAACACAAAACTTATCTTAACATTGTAAAGGAAATCTATCACACTTATAATAACCTCAAAAAATCATATAACTAATGTGGTGACAGAACTCAACAATGAAAAATGTAAAACAATGAAAAAATCATTTGAAGATAATCTTAGAAGTTGGAAAGTCCTCCCGTGTTTTGGAGGTAGACAGTATTAAATGTGCCAACATGGCTATCCTGCCAAAATCATTATACAGAGTCAATGCAATCCCCACCTAAATACCAAAGATGTTACTCACGTAACTGGAAAAAGAACAATCCTAAAATGCATTTGGAAGAATAAGAGACCCGCAAGAGTCAAGGCAATTGTGAGCAAAAAGAGGGATGCTGGAGACATCATAATACCAGACCTCAAATTATACTACAGAGCTGTAGCGAGAAAACAGCATAATACTGGCACCAAAATGGACATTAAGACCAATAAATAGATGATTTGAAGACAGAGATATAAGTACAGTTAAGTAATACAAGACAAAGTTGACAAAAACATGCTTTGAAGAAAGCAAGCCTTTTTAACAAATGGTGCTGGGAAAACTAGATATTCATATGTAGGAGAATGCAACCTGAACCCAGTCTCCCATCCTGCAGAAAAGTCAACTGAAAATGAACTGAAGATCCAGGAATTAGACCAGAAACTCTTTAACTGCTAAAAGCAAATTGTGTCCCAAACTCAAATCTATTGGCACAGAAGCTGATTTCCTTAACAAGAGCAAGAGGTAACACCACAAATCAATAAGTGAAATGGCTTCTAATTCGAAGTCTCTTCAAAGCAATGGGAATTATAAAAGCAGGTATGGTGAGCATAAGGAAAGGAATCTGTTACCAGGTGCTTTCTAGACATGGGATTAATATTCAGAATATATAAATAACTCAAAAATCTTTATACCATGAATAGACAGACAAATAACAATCCCAAGACATTTGCCCAACCCAGGACATATAGGAAAGAGATAGGAACCCCCTCAAAGCTCCTTATATAAAAGTAGAAGAGCTAATCATCCGATAAGATGGATGGCAATGCTAACACTATGAAAAGTAGGGAACAAACCATCCCAAATGGCTCACCATACAATTGACCCCATGTACACCACAACAAAATAATTGCCATAAAATAAATGTAGAAAGCAGATATTGCAAACGTTCAATGAATTAAAAGAAGATCTAAAGGAGGAACTAAGACAAAACACACAAGAACTGAAGGAATACTTCAACAAAGAGCGGGATTGTGAAAAAGAAAATTAAATTCTGGAAAAGACTCAAGAAATAAAATTAAAAATTCCATCGAAAGCATCACGAATACCATTTGATGACAGAATTGGAGGCCTCAAAGCAAAGTATAGAACCTTGGGAAAAAATCAATACGAGAAGATATTAAGAGACAGTAATTGGGGGGTTTAAAGATGGTGGAATGGAGAAGGTCATATTATGGCTGCTCCATGGTATGAAACCAAGAAAGCAGGCAGGCAGCTTCTCGGAAAGGTGGGTGAACAAAAACACAGCAGGGAGTTTACAAGAATTTAAAACTGGACATTCAAAGCAGATTCGGGTCTTGGGAGGTTTGACACATACAATAAAATAAGGAAGAAATTCCCAGCACCATAGCCACTGCTGTGGCTGGAGGTCCCAGCTAGAGTCCCTCCATTCATATGCAACCACAAGATTGGGATACTAATTAGAATAAGTTATACTTAATGAATGTAAAATGTTAAAATACACTCTACTGTCATGTATATCTAAGAGCAACAAAAAATGGAAAAAAATCAATATCTCTCCTAAAATAAAACACTGAAAAAGAATCTATGATAATCATCCTTTTCAAGTAACCTCAAGAAATAATAACTTGGCAATAAATCCAATGAAGGAGTTTAAAGATCTCTGCAATGAAAAATGTAGAACACTGAAGAAACATTAGGAGACATATTAGAAGATGGAAAGTCCTCCTGGGTTTCTGGGTAAATAGTCATAAATTGAACAAAATGGCCATACTACCAAGTGCGTTTATACAGAAGCAATGCAAACCCCATCAAAATACCAATGGTGTTCTTAACAGAACTAGAAAAACAGTACTAAATTTCATTTGAAGAATAGAGAGCATGAATAGCCAGAGGAGGGCTGAGCATGAGGAGTGAGGCTGGAGGCAAAACCACACCTGATCTCAGATCACCCTCCAGAGCCACAGGAACTGAAGCAACATGGAGCTGCAACAAAACAGACAGGAAGACCAGGGGACAGAACAGAGGACATGGAGACAAACACACAGGTACAATCATTTGTGCTCAACAAAGGTGCCACGAACACATGCTGGAGACAAATGCCCTTTACAACAAATGGGGCTTGGAAAACTGAATATTTAAATGTTGATGAATGAAACTAGATTACAAACTGTCCCCTTGCTCTGAAATCAAACCAGAGTGAAGCAACAGAAGTTCTTCAACAGCTAGAACAAAACATGGGGTCAACACTCCAACATAATGCCCCAGGCACTGAGTCCTTAGCACCACCACTGGAGCATTCTAAGTGCAACAGCATCAAATTAAAACAATGTAAAAAAACACAAATAACCTAAACAACAAATGGGAGAAAGAACTCTAAACAGACACTTCTCAAAAGAAGAAATACAAATGGCTGAAAAATGTATGAATAAATGTCTCCAGCAATCAAGGAAATGCAAAACTCCATTGAATTTTTTATCTCACTCCTGTTACAATGTCAGTCATCAACAATACAAATGACACTAAATGCTGGCAAGTCTGTAGGAGCAAAGATACACTCATACATGCTGATGGGAAGGCAAATGAGCACAACTCCTTTGAACAGCAGAATGAGGGGCCTCAACAAACTAGGAATGGACACACCAAATAACCAAGGTACCTCACTCTTGGGAATTTATTCAAAAGAATTAAAATATGCATATGAAACTGATATGGGTCCATCAATATTTATAGCAGCAAAGCTCCCAATAACCACCTTATGGACCCACTCCCTTAGCTGTCAACAGATGGAGGGATTAAGAAAATGTATAAATACACAATGGTGTTTTACTTAGACATAAATATGAATATAACTGTAACATATTCCAGAAAATGGACAGAACAAGACTGTATCATGGTAAGTGAAAGAAACCAGACCTAGAAAGCTAGGGTCAATTTTGTTCTCTCATTGGGGGTCTAAGGGGAAAACAGTGGGGGGTGCCATGAAAATGGAAGGACAATCAGAGGAAAGGACAAGGGGGCTGAGTGGGAGGGGAGAGCCATGAGAAGGGGAAGAACTGTGGAATCAGGTTATGTGGTGTGTGTGTGTGTGAACTCAGCACAGTGAATTCCACCTTTATGTGTTCCTATGAAGGGCAATGTATAGAAACAGCAAAGAGAAGGGGAAAGGCCACAGGAGCACAGGAGGGAGGGTGGGGGATGTACAGTGGGTGTTGGTTGGGACTCACTGCTGAGTCAATTCATTTCCCTCATGGGGTTTCCTTGCCTCCTTCCTGCAAGGACCTCAGCTTCCATTTCAGTGGTGAATAGAAGAGCTGGGAGTGGGTGTCCTGGTTCTCTTCCTCACCTCGATGAAGCACCCATGTTTACCAGTCAGGGTGTTTTCTCTAGGGTGTTTCAGGGATAGTTTTTATCCAACTACTCAAGATCCTGTTTGCCTTGATTTCAAAATTAGGTTTTTGAATCAGAAAGAGAATGTGAATGCTTCAAATACATTTTTGAATTTATTAAAATGACCATGAGTCCTATTTCCTTGAAACTATTAATATGGCATAACACATGTGGCCCTGAGGGTAATGGTGTGTGTTTTATTTTATTTCTAGGTAAACATAGAGTGGGTTCAATTTAACACAATCACAGAGGGAAGATATTCAGAGGCACTCCGTGGAAGTCAGCTTCCTGGTCACCTCCTGCCTGAGAAGAGGCAGACAAAAGATGGAATGGAGGACAGAGAAAAAACAACACCGAACCCTAACAATAACTGGTGGTGTAAGTGTTACTCACACATGTTTGCGTATCATTCAATTCAGGTTAGTGTTTATACAGAGACATAAGGCACATGTACACTCACACACGCGCGCGCGCACACACACACACACACACACACACATTTTCAGGTAAAACAGACGAATGTTTGTGTACATGAAATTGAAATGTTGACACCCAAGCCCATATGCGACAGGATTTGTAAATAGGGCCTTCATGGGAATATGTCAGGTTAGATGAGGTCTAAGGTAGGGTCTTGGACCAGTGGGATTATTGTCCTTATAGGAAGAGCTGGAGACTGCAGCCCATCTCCAGGCAGACAGGTGAGAACAGTGAGAAGGTGGCCTGATGCCAGCCAGACCATTGCTCCCTGGAGCACCAGTGCGATGGTGCCTGAGCTCAGATTCCAGCCAGCAGAGGGAGGGGAAGCAAATTTCTTTTCAAGAACTCAGTTTGTGGTGTTTCTTGATGGTGGGCTCCAGAGAATATATCTTGGATGTGAAGGGATATATTACAGCATTTATTGGAGCCCATTCAAGCCATGGAATCCTTATATCAGCCCTTAATTGTGAATCCCTGTGTAGTGTGGGTTTGGTTTGTTTGTACAGTGCTAGAGGATGCTTGGGTGCATAACATGCTGGGGACAGGGAGCCTCCCATGTGACCTGAGCAAGGGACAGCTAGTCACCTGCATCATGGGCCATGCATGACTACACTTCTCTTCATCCACAGGACTGCAGCCTTGGGACGTGCTGTGTACCTGAGCACCACCAAGCAGAGGCAGAAGAGGGTGGGCAGCAGGGAGAGCCCAGCAGATGCAGCAGAAGAATCCCCAGCAGGACCTCAGCCCACCACAGGCACAGCCTTGAACCTGAGCAGGTAGATGGTGCAGTCTGAGCATCCTTTGCCCCAGAAGATTGGGACTAGAGTGGTTTTGCTTTCAGGACTTTTCAGATTGTTAATATTTGCATGTATATAGTGCTCCCACCTTGGGGATGGACCCACAGATTAACATGAATTTATTTACTTCTCATACACATATTGAACACATAACCCTAAGGTGGTTATATACAAGTGAATGTGACTTGACACAGGAGATCAAGTGTGGAATTTTTCTTATATGGTGCCATGAGAGTGATCAAAATGTTTCAGATTTCAGATTTTGGATTGGAGATGCTGAACCTCTTAGACCCATGTGGAAAATCTAAGATGCACCTCCATTGAGAATCTGGAACTCATGATCAAGAATTAAAGCTTAATTGAGTGAGAGCAGGCATTGTTTTGTGACTGTTGCTAGACATCTAAGGGAATCAAAGTGAAAGGACCTTACTGGGACTTCAGGAAGGTGCCGATGCTGTTTCCTGATCCAGGAGGAGAAGTTGGGTGTGTCCCCTGTGAAAACTGGGAGAGCAGTAACATTTCAGGACATGTGTTGCAACCATTTAGAAGACACAGAAAAATAACCCAGTTTGTATACTCAAAGTACTTGTGGGCCTG
>PVHX01024097.1:13002-24703 GCA_004024805.1 Geosciurus inauris
GAGTTGTTGGAGGGAATTGCTCACTGAGGGACAGTTGAAGGTACTTGAACTGCACATCCACAGGCACTGTGATTGACGCAGCAGGAAGAGGAGGCAGGGATTGTGGAAGCACGTGTGGAAAAATAAGTTTACTCCAAGGCTAAACTCCATTCTCTTGTTAGGTGTCATCTTGGAACCACAGACAGCTCAGACTCAATGGAAATGGGAACTGCTTCACACGGGATCAAAGCCAAGAATCACATGACCATGGGGGGGATCTAGAGGCCACAGTGGGGGTCAAAGCAGGCAAAGAGCCACCCACATATCACCTGTGTGACATTCTGAGGAGCTGAGTGAAACCCCGACTTCAGCAGAACCAGGACTTCAAGGCAGGGGAGCTGCAAGTGAAGGAAAGGGGCGTGGTGCAGATTCGGCCAAGTCCCTCAGGACAGCATGTGGAAAGGGTCTGGCTGCCTCTCTCAGAGAATTACTGAAAGAAGACACACGTCCATTCAGACCTGAGAGCTTCCTCCACATAGGAAACCTCCATCCCCATGTGAGTGGACACCACTGTGGAGAGGTTTCTGCACACAGCAGAGATGCCCCGGCAGCTCACTACATGTTCAGAGTGAGTCTCCCAGGCCTCCCAGTCTCCTCACCAGCTCTGTTTGTAGAGGTCCCTCACGTTACAGACGGGGTCCCTGCACCATGAAGAGCCCATGTAGTCCCTTGGGTTATGATGTCTTATGGTCCCAGGACACTGGGGTACATTGAAGCCTTAATATGTAGCCTGGAAAATGTAAAGTGGGCAGTGGGCATTTGTGGGATACATGGAAGCAGTGTCCTAAGCCAGCACTCTTGAATAGAAAGAAGTAGCATACAAACTCCAAATTGAATCTTGCACTTACTCTTACCTGTATTTTATGAAGACTATAATGAATCATACAAAATAGTTTGGAGGGTAGATATAAAATGTATTCACTTTTTTTCAGATGTAATTTAAACACGTAAAACTTGAAAATTATCAATGTAATCTATGTACATTGGCTGTTTTCATGTAAAATTATCCATGTAATCGTTGCACATTGATTTAAACTAACTCTTCTAATTCTGATTGCATTTTAACTTGTAGAATATCTGAATTCCCCCTAGTACCATTTGAAGAGCTCAAGGGCAATACAACCTTTCTTTTCCCTTATAAATCATGATGTGCCCTGCTCTGTTGCACACTAATTCCTAGGGCATCAGATTAGCCATCAAATGCCCTTTGGGAATCTCTTAATCTCATCACTGAAAAGGATGAAGTAAATTGGGAAAAAATTTTATTATTTTTCATCAGCAGAAATGGGCAGATGGTTGGGTAGCATGAAGATAGAACTCCACTGAGCCCCTCCAGCCTTGGGATTTTCTTGTGTGTATAAAAGAAATAAAGAGCCAAACAGTTGTTTGAGAAATAAAGGAACACAAAGCAGCATACAAGCAGGAGGATGGTGCAGGTGGCTCTGTGTTCAGGAGATGCCTGGGAGGAGACGTGGGGGCTGTGGAGGTGCTGGGCTCTCCTGCGGTGTCTGTAGAGGAGACTCACCATGTACAGGCTGGTGCAGATCATGAGGAGCACAAACACCAGATCATGAATCAAGATGAAACTTATAAATGACCCTGAGTTCTGGGTGCCAAATTGCCTGGTTTGACAGTATGCATGAACATAGCCACGACCAACCAGAGTGAAATTTCTAATAGCTGTGACAGTTTCAATGACATGGATGTAGATGAGCAAGTTGTGAACCAGAAGAAAAGGAACAAGGGCCACGTCCATGTGGAGAGTTTAACTTTAAGCCACGCCCACTTAGAGTGACTGGTACTGACAGTGAAGGCTTGGAATGCACTCAGGAGAGAGGTGGTGCCCATGGAAACACCCCGCGTCACTCTGTGTATATACAAGACTGCTTTGCATCCAGCATCATCCAAAAACCGTCTCACTCCAAAGGATGACATGATATGTGGTATCAATGAGAATGTGATTGTCAAGGTATTGGCCAAGGTGAGGTGGGAAAAAACAGGATCCATAAGCTTCCTCACGTGACACTGAACTAAGAACGCGCGCACATACAGCAGGAAGGGGAACAAGTTCCCCACGACTCCAATGCACAGCTGAGAGATGAGGACAACCTCAAACACTGTGTCACCTGGGAACATTTTCTCCTTATTTTGACCTTGCTGCGCTCAGGACAGAATCCAGGTCCTCATGCATGCTGGGCAGGTGCAGGACACTGAACTACACCCCCAGCCCAGGAACGTTATCTTGATGATGGCTTAGAAGTTTTAATGAGGGAAACTAGGCCCGCAATGAAAAATAAATAATTATTTAGAATTGTTTTTAGGATGTAGCTTTGCAAAAATATCAACAGTTCAATAGGAGAAGAGGATGATGAAATGTCCAGTTCTCTGTGCTTCAGGGTCAGGTGAGACACTTCCAGAGCCTGGATTCCAGGGATTCCTGGGAACAACAGATCACAGAAGTAGGTGGAGAAAGAAAATCGAAATCAAGCCACATCCCTGCATTCTAGGATGCTGAGCAGGGCACATGCGGCATGTGTGAAAGACAGATGTGCAGGTGAGAAGGCAGGTTTTCTCTGAGCCCAGGCTGTGCTCACAGGCAGCCTGCACCTCTGTAGTCTCACCTCTCTGAAAAGCAGGATCCTTCTGACAGACAGACGACCCTGTGTACTTCTGTCTTGGATTCTCATGACACACACTCTTCTTCCAAGTCAATGACCATTAAACACTCATCCCATACAGCGTATTCCACATGGGGACTGTTCACCTTCCAACCTACCATGGGTTCTGAGACATTTGAGGATCTCACAACTTGTGTAGAGCTACTGACATAAAGGAAGCTGAGGTCAAGATTGCTGCTTAATATCCCACAGTGCACAGGACTTCCCCCAGGACACCAAATATCCAGCAGAAACAGTACTCATATCACAGTTGATAACACAGTACAACAAAGGGTCCCCATATCCTGAAGCCTGCAACATGTATAAAAGCTACTCTTTGTTCTGGTGTTTTTATATGTTTCTTATGGGAAAAGAATTAGTTTCACAAATGTAATTGCAGCAGAAATAATATGAGCAAACAGTGTGTACAGCTTCTGAAAATTTGTTTTTTTCTGTTATGTTTGATAACATGTATTAAAATGCAATTTTTGAGAAAAAAATAAAAAATTTAAAAAAAAGAAAAAAAAAAGAAATAATATGATGATCATTTAGATTAACAATGAAATTAATGAGGTTAACCTTTCAATGGCAATTCTGGATTCAGGAGGTATTTCACTATTTCATTTGCTTAGGGACACTTTCTCCCACTGACCCAGTTGTTCCTTCTCCTCAACCAGAGTCTTGCATTCCCTCCTAGACCTCTGGTAAACTCCATCTGTGTCTCCACATTGAGCAAGTCCATGAGCACATTCTCAGGTCATCCCAGGCTACACTGTCACCACAAGCCCTGCTTAGGCATGATCTGTACTGCAATGACCCCACTCTCATTGTCCTGTTAAGGGAACAGCACTAAAATTATGGTTTGAGCCTGCACAGGGTTGGAGGACTGTTCCTCTACAGGCTTATTTGTGAATTCCACCAGCCCTGCAGTTTAAATTTTATGAGTTTGAATGGTTTGAAATCATGAGCTAGTCATCAAATACTATGGTGACCACACTCATTATTGAAAATACATCTTGTCTTTCATCATCATAAGATGATTTCAGGTTCGACCGCAAATGTTTTGAACATTTTACTTTCTCTGTTTCACTGAGGCATGGCCTTTCTCCCACCTCACCTTTGCCAGACATCTTTCTTCAGCCATTTCCTCTCTTTCCATGGGACATTTGCCATTAACAATTCTAAGTCTATCCTGATTTTATCATCCTTATCTATTTCCAATATGTCCTTCCATTGTGATATAGTCCACATTTCCTCTGGCTAGGGCAATAGACCAGGGAAGACATCCCAGGCTCTCACCTGGACATTACACCCCACATCTGCACAGTCTGGGTGGATGAATGTGATTAGCCCACTGTAGATGAGCAGAGGGAAAGTAGATAACCACACAGGATCAGAGACACTCGTGTGAATGTTTGTATTCCAAGCAACTCAATGTTTTACAAAAATGAATAAATTCCTAAAAGCATGCCAATTACCAAGACTTAATCAGGAGGAAATAGAAAATCTTGGTTAATCCAAATAAGAAGGATGGAATCTGTAATTCTAAAATGTGTATTTATAAAAAATGCAGGAGGGAGTACTTCAATGCTGAGTTTTACCAAACATTTGGAAACTAATACTAATTCTATCATACATCCAAAAATATAGAAGCAGAAACCATACTCCCAAACTCATTTTGCAGAAATACTGTTATCTGGAATCAAAAGCTTGACAAGGACTGTGGGGAAAGAAACATCCTTGCAAGCACTCTGAAAAAATTATAAGAAGCAGAATCCAACAGCACATTAAAGAATCATTCACCCTGAAGGAGTGAGATATACACCTGCCATGAGGGATGGGTCAACAGACATGAGTAAATGGGATGCTCACATTAGCAGAATGAAAGGTGAAGACCAGTGATCCTCTCAATAGATGCAGAAACAGCACCCTCAATTGATGTGGAGATGGCATCAACAGCCTTTCAATATAAAAACTCTCAAGCAATTAGGCATGGAAGGAAGGTATCTCCACATAATGAAGGCCATGAGTGACAAGCCCAAGCCAACATCATACTCGATACTGACAAGACAAACCCTTTCCTCTAACACGCCCACTCCTGCCTCTTCTCTCAGCATTGTACTGCAGGTCATAGTCACAGCAATGAGGCAGGAAGAACATATGATTAATATTGTGAAAATGCACATGCGACTGAAATTGGACTTTGGAATGGAACTCCAGTGAAAGAGCTCACACATTTTCCCACTGTTAGAAAAACCAAGCCTCAAATTCATGTGGAACTCTAAAACATATGTGTTAGCCAAAACACTGTTGAGTTACAAAAAAAGTTGTGGTCATCACACTGGGTGATTTGAAATATGATCACAAAGCTACAGTAATCTAATTGGTACATTAGTGGAGGTGGGGAAATTACCTCACTAGCCAATGAAAGAGAATGCAAATTCCTAAAGTCAACCCAAACACAGTCACCTAACCTTTGATGGGGCATCAAGAATCCACAATGGTCAAAGGACATCTCTGCAATTACTGAGGCAGAGAAATCTGCATCTCCACAAAGAATGATGTTAGAACCTTTTCTATCATGACACACAAAAATCTCCTCAAATAGGATTAATGATGTAAATGTAAGATCTTTCTCTATATGATTTCTTGGACAAAATCATAAGAAAAAACTCCTTGGCCTATTGTTTTAATTCAACAACAAAACTACAGGTGACAATAAACCAAACAATTAGGACCACTTTGAAAAATAAGGTATTCCATGACAAAAAAAGATTAAGTACAAAAGGCAACCTGAAGAAGAGAAAGTATTCACACTGTATGAGATGGGGGGTGGGTAATTACAAAATATGTAAAGGGACATCACACAACTCAAGAGCCAAAGAGTTTTATTTCAATAGACACACGACATGAATAGTCATTTCTCTAAGAAGTTTTCAATGGCCAAAGGCAAGTGAGTTCTGCTCTACCTCACTAATCAGAGAGAAATGAAAATCAAAATCACAGTGAGATGGAACTTCGTTGAATGGCCATTATTATAAAACAAGACAAACAAGCAGTGGTTGAGATTGGAGAAGCAACCACATGGGCACTGCTGGTGGGAATTAAATGGAACAACCTTTATGAAAAACTGGGTGGAGTTGGCTCAAACCTTTGCACCTGGCATGACCATGTGATCTGGCTGTCCCACCCCGACACACACAGAGGAATGGAAATCCATCTCTCAAAGGTGTTGGCCTCCTGCATTCACTGCAGCATTGTTTATAAAAGCCAAGATATGCAGACAACTGACATGTCCACCAGTGAACATGAGGATGAAATAATTGTGACGTGGATGGACACACACACACACACACACACACACACTCAATGAAGCAATACTGTTTCACAAGCAGGAAGAAATATGCTCAATTGTGACAACATGGAGGAACCTGGAAGACACTGTGCTTTAGAGAAACCAAGAATCTTAAAATGTTGAACTTAGAGAGACAGGGTGAGGGAGGTGGGTGCCAGGAGCTGGGTGCTGAGAACTGAGAATGTGGAATTAACAGGCACAAATTTTAGTTCACTTGAGGAGTAAGTTCTGCATGTCCAATGTAACCTATGATGAGAAGATGGTATTCAGGCATGGTGTACTTAATGTTTGCTGAAAAGTAGTCTTGAACACTCTCAACACACACACACACACACACATATTGATTCCTCAACCTACTTGATTTGGGTGGTCATTTTACAGCAGACACGAAGTCAACACATTCTTCACACTAAAAACCTATTGGTAATATTTGTCAATTAGATGTCAATAAACAGAAAATTAATTAAACAGACTGAGCTGAAGGCAGAGATTGCAAGACTGAAAATTTTCACATCCCACGTCTGTGCTAACAGATTCACACTGCACAGACAAAGCATATGTGTCAAAAGCAACAGCATGGAAAGGCTCTTGGGCATGGGCTCCTCCCCAGAGAGCTGGAGTGTCCCTGTGAAGAGCAGATCAGCTGGCCTTCAGCACCAACACCCGTGCTGTGCAAGATTTGACCCAGTGAAGGAGATACGGAGACTTCAAATGATAAAGTAGATGATTACAAACTACAGTCTAACTTTCCAAAAGATGTCACCTTCAATAATATTGGAAAAATATTCTTAAAGGACAGATCCCCTTGGTATAAAGAAGGTCATTGCATTAAAACACACACCTTAAATTTGTGTCCTCATATACACATGACATCAATATCAATGATGTAAACACGCAGATAGTTAAAGGGACACACTGGGAGGTTCTGATCCAAGTCTCTCACAATCAACAGAACTGGCACACAATGTGGCTATAACAAATGGACCAGGTCAGTTCACACTCTGCACCTAACTGCCACACAGAGCAGCACACCCACAGTCACTGTGAGACCCTAGCTTCCTCCTGAGGCCCTTGTGAAGCAGGGAGGAAATGGGCCCAGCAGCCAGCCTTAAGTGACAGCCACCAAAGTGCAAGAGCTCATATAGCAGGGCAGTACATCTCAAGGACACCTCACCAAGGACAAGCAGGAAAACCCTGACCTCTCAATATGTTCACAACACGAGCACCTTTTACTTACCCACTGGTGACTAAAACTCTACCATGAAAAGCCCCGTGGATGGGCCTCCACGTGTTCTTGATGTGAAGATGAGACAAGAACCTCTGAGAGAATGATGGCATTAGAAGTAGAACAGCAGATGAGTCCTGAGAAAGGAGGCAGAAGGAATTTCTGGGAAGGAGCAGCATAACATCAAACACCCTCAAGAAATGCAACAAAGGCAAACTCAAGTCCTGTTCAGATCCCTGCATTACCAGCCCTCTGCTGGGAATGCTCAACGGCCTAGTGTGGAGGCACCATAGCATCAGGTGTACAGCGTGAGAAAGAGCAATTGTGAAACTGCAGGTGTATGTGAAAAGGTGATGATGTGATTGACTGTGTTGGTGAATTTGGAGGTTTGAGAGGCATCAGAAAACCCTAGAAGAGTCGACTTACCATAGACTTCAGACCTGCAGGAAGTACAGTGCCCTGCTCCCCAGGATGACATCAAATACTGGGAAAAACAGCTTCCCAAAGATTCCCAAGGAAAATTTCAACAGTGAAGGATGCAAGAAACACCAAAGCAGAAACATCTCCAAATACTTCCTAAGGGCAGGAACGTGTGTTCTCTTAACCACACTGAGAGTGAGGGCAACATGACCTTCAGAGCAGGAGGAAATGTCGTTCAATCACTGATGACAAGAGTGTGCACTTCCACGTCCAGATGAAAAGCAGCCTGCACAGAATCATTGCTGACAGGAATCCCACACTGTGCAGCAGAGGTTCCAGCAACTGAGCAAGTGAGTTGTCCACAAAGGCAAGGAGGTTAGCATTGGAAAGGTCAGCTGTGTGGCCACCACTGAAGTAGATTCAAGGTCAAAACCTCATCATCAACCTCTATAGACACAGAAAATGTTGGGATTCAGTGCTGCATATATAAAAGCTACATTTTTATCACCTTGCAATAGATGGGTTTTTTGTTACTGTGGGTAAATACCAATAATGTCAAGCATACCATATAGGGTTACATAAGAAAGCTTTTGTCTTCAGACTGGATTGAGTAAGGTATCTTTTCTCCCTGCTTCTGCTCCTCATGACTGTAGAGGGCTTTGTTCTCAATACAGAAGCTACAGTTTCTAATCACTGGGAAGAAGGCAACATTATCTTTCTTCATACACAGATTAAATCTTGTGGACAAAAAACTGGAAATTTTGGCTAAATTATATAAATGACTTGAGAGATTATGAAGGCTATTGGGAGCAAAGTCCCAATCTATTCCACCAAAAAGTATTATGTAAACACCATTTAAGAATGATCCAGTTATGTTGCACCAGATAAAATGCTCCTCCAAATTTTACATCATAAAATTAGGTTACATCTCCTATTGGACATGATGCTATGAATTAATTTGATTATCACTACTGGGTTTTAATGAAATTAACACCCATTAATTCCACTTAAAGAGGAATAAGTATAAAACTAAAAGGGATCCAAGAAGAGAAATTAAAACTAATGGTAGAGCAGAAAAAGGAATAATGAAGTGGTGCTGAGGTAAAAAACTTCAAACAGAACCCAGCATCGAGGAGGCATTGAGCTGAAGACTGAGCCTCACAGAGACCATGGAACACGAGGGCCTGAGGTCGCTGGAGAAACTGGAGGGAACTCTCACCTGTGCGCTACTGAGAAAGGAGAGGACCCCGCACAAGGAAGGCCAAGTGCACTCGGTGTTTAAGGAAAACTCGACCAAAGACAGGCCCGATTTGGAGAGCTAAGAAATACACAAGACTCCAACACAGACAAGATCAGAGAGAGTGAAAACACGTTTGGAGCAAAGAAAAGAACACTTAGAGAAACTAAGAGAGAAGAAAATATGGGTTTATCATGAGAGGAAGGATGTTCAGGAGGAAAACCAGATATCAAATCACGTCCTTACCGGGGCATGGACTGGGCAAGGGAATAGAGCCTGGGCCTCGCTCCTCGCTGTCTCCCCTGGTCCATGGCTGCAGGGTCCCTGCTCCAGGCACTTGGCCTCCCTGACACAGTGAGGACTCTTGGAAAGGCTGCATCTGGCCCTGTATTTCAAGGAGAGATGATAGGACCTCTCCTCCCAGGGGACGTCACTCACCTGTTCCTACCTCCTCAATGACCTTGTTTACTGTGTCTCACTTTGATGCCCCAGAGGAGCCACGTGTCCTCTCCCAGATGCACAGGGAATCTCCTGGTGGACTCCCAGGTGGAGTGAGAGTTCAGTCACTGCTTGAGAATGTGTTTTTCCCACGCTGACACCAGAAAGTGAACTTCAGGATCTAGGAAGTCATTAAAGGGTCGTTTCCACAAAGCTGATGGAAATGACCACAGCCCTCCATCCAAGCTGACCCTGAGCAGGACCCCAGAGGACATGCTGGCTGCTCCATGGGAGGCCACTGTGCCTCCTCCACCCACAGTGTGTTTTTTCTTCCTCCAGGCTCCATGCATCACAGGCCTGGTGTTGGGCAGAGGGTGACCTGCCCCCTCAGCACAGGCCCACCATGTGTGGAACACGCATGGTCTGCTCTGGACCTATTTCTCCTTTCAGAGCTGCATTCCACATGGAGACATGGAAAGGGCTCCAGAACTGAGCTCTCAAGTGTTTCCTACACGGCCTATGAAAGAACCTCGGAAGGTAATTAACACACAGTCCTAAATCCCTATGATTATTGGAGTTTCCTACATTTCTTTGTGAAGTATATGAGAGTGAGGAGGATGTGTGTCATAAATTGTGATTTCCAGTCCACTTCCAACAGCAGTTTTACATAGACACTGACGTGTTTTAAGTGCTTTTATGCTTGACTCTCCCAAACATATGAGGTACTGGAGACTGCAGTATTTGGAAATTTGATGACTATATTGTGGTTTTAGTATAAAAATCCTGATTACTAGAGTGTCAAAATTTTTGGTGCTATTAATCCATGGGATTCACATTGTTTGAAGCAATATTCTTAACTTTGTCCAGTCCTATCTATTGGTCTCTTTTCCTCCCTTCTCAAGATGCATGTCTGTCGGTGTAGTAATAGTCTGTACATCCCACAGTCTATCTTTGATCTTCTGTTTTCTCCTCTGACTGGTTATTTAAGTGACCTGTCTTGGAGGCTGCTGATTCTTTCTCCTACTTCATCCAGTCTGCTGTGGAAGCTCACTAGTGGATGTCTCAGTTCTGACTTAGTATTTTTCTGCCCTGGGGTTTCTGTGATTTTCTTACTGATTTCCATTTCTTCCTCAATTTTCCATTTTTTGAGCATGTTGATTCCCTGACTTCATTAATTGTGTACTTGGGTTCTCTCAGAGTCCACTACTCTTCTTTAAAACCCTTTCATGCAACTCAAGGATGAATCTGTGGGACACTGTGTGAAATTAAATAAGCCACCTGCTGAAACTCAGTGATGCCTGTGGAATTGGATGTTGACAGTCGCAGTGGTGTGTGTATATTGCATACACCCTGAATATTGCATACACCCTTTTCCTTTCTTCCTCCTATGCTGTCTTCCTTCAAGGTGAAACAATGTTCTCTGAGAGCATCTTGTCATTCTTTGCTCTTTATGTTTAAGGTATCTTTGAAACAACTTCTTTTTTGGTCACCATGAGCTTCTAACTGAATGTTTTGCAGTCATAAGAAGTGATTTTGAACTGACTGCAACCTATTTTGATTAGAAAAAAGGAAAAACACATCCCTCTCTATAACTCCTTTCGCTTTCCACATTTTGCATTTTGATGTCACAAATGACATCTTTTTTTTCTAACTTTGCACAAAATTATAAGCAGATTACATTCTTCATATTAAACATCTTTATATGCACTTTCAATGAACAGTATATATATATATATTTATATATATTTTTATCAACCATCTTTACTATACCCATTCCCCTTTCCTGCCCCCTGCCTTCCCCATGTCACGTCCAGTGTTTCTCTATTTCTCTTATGTTTCCCATTCCCACCTCCCTTATTCATCAGCATCCACTAATCAGAGAGACCATTTGGCATTTGGTTTTTTGGGATTGGCTTACTTCACTTAGCCTAATGCTTTCCAGTTCCATCCATTTGCCTGCAAATGCCATAATTTTATTCTCTTTTATTGCTGAATAATATTCCATTGTGTATATGTACCACAGTTTCTTTATCCATTCATCTATTGAAGGACATCTGGGTTGCTTCCACAGTTTTGCAATTGTGAATTGTGCTGCTATAAACATTGAAGTGGCTGCTTTACTGCAATGTGCTGTTAAGTCTTTAGGGTATAGGCCAAGGAGTGGGATAGCTGGGTCAAATGGTGGTTCCATTCCAAGTTTTTTAAGCAGTCTCCATACTGCTTTCCAGATTGGTTGCACCAATTTGCAATCCCACCAGCAATGTTTAAGTGTACCTTTTTCTCCACATCCTCGCCAGCACTTATTGTTGCTGGTATTTTGGATAGCTGCC
>PVHX01024098.1:0-24615 GCA_004024805.1 Geosciurus inauris
TCTGAACTCCTGGAATATGTTTACCAGGATGTCTGTGGTTATAAAGGTCAGACACAGCCACCACTGTTTACTGTGGAGTAGGGACACGCTTGATGCCTGGGTTTTGCTGTTGTTTTCAGGCCTGGCCAGATAGCAGCTCTCTGTGTGCTTTGGATATGCTGGCCTCCAGGAACAACTCCTGACTTGAAGGAGAAGAGCAGAGAACCCAGCCCAACGTCCAGGGCCTATGGAACCTTGGTACAATCTTGGAGCCCCAGAGAAAAAATATTTCACCATCCTTGGGGGAAGATAAGAAGTGGGTCAGGGTCAAGGCTGGTTTGATTTGAAGACAGTAATGAAATGTGATATTTCTTGCTCACCTGTGTTTTTGGATTTAAAAGAAAGTGAGAATTGAGGCTCTTTGCAATTTGTGACTAGAATGACCCTCTAGCTTTGCATGCACCCTCAACCTCTCCTCATGGTCTAGGGATAAAGACTTGTTTGATCTTCTCAGAACAAAAGAACAGAAATACTCACATATATTGTTTCTTTGTCCAGAATTCACATCCCCCCACAAGGCTGAACCCAAGTGTCCCCTCCTGAGTGGTCTTCTCCGCCTTCCCAAAGGAGATGTGGCCCCACAGGACTTGGCACCTTCCATGGTAAGGACTCTGTCGTGCTTTGGGCTGCAGCGTGTCCCCAGGTTCATACCCCTCCTTAGCTTGTGGGCTGCTCCAAGGTAGAAAGCACTCTGCCATGTCCCTAACCCAGGGGGGACTCCAAACGTGAAGGATTGAATGAAGGAAACAGAGAGAATTGCGATGGCCCTGTATTTCCTTCAAATCTCTGATCTATGGCTCTGGCGCAGTCCTTTCTGAAGTACCATTTCTCATTAGCCGGAAGGTTTCTTTTACACACGGGGTTTCTCCATGACTCAGTTTCTGGGCAGTGGCCAGGAGGCGCTCTGTCAGAATTCCTGCGTAGGAGGCCTCTGAATACCACAGCCTGACCTCCCTCCCTGCTCTGCTTGAGGCAGACAGGCTAAAACCTTTCCTAAGCCCTTTAATGACATTGAGATTTTTGTGCCTTCAAATTAGTGTGTCCATTCTGATTGTCAAAAAATTTAAATTGTTGACAAAAAATTAATCATCGTGGTGATTACAGCTATATCTTCTCTGTAACTTTTAAATATGGAAAGCAGGAAGCTAAACATCTGGTAATAGAGGTTGTGTTCTGAATGGGCGGTGGCCAAAAATACCAAAAGGAAAAAAAAAAAGAAGCATTAGTCAGAGTCTAGAAAAATAGTATTTTACTTTTACCAAGTAATATTTAGAGATAGTGCTGAAGAGGGAATGTAAGACATCTGCTACAACACAAGGCTTTTGGAAAACTCAGTCCTTTAGAAATTCTCGGGAAAAAACATTTTAAGTAAAAAATAAATTCTAATTCATTTAAAAATACTTTAGAGTGTGAAAACAAAACTCCTACTGCAAAAATATTACAACTCATAGAAGTACGTGGAAGATGTACAATCAACAAACATCAGAGCTCAGTTGTGAAGTAGACCTTTTTTTGAACTTTAAAAACTATCATAGTTAATATGTGAGCACATTTGTGTTATAAGAATTCAAATAATACAGTTAAAGCTCAAATTCCCTGGAATAGAAGAATCCCTCTCAATCCCCATTGGGACTACTTAAATGTTCCTCCTTTCAGAATGTTTTTTTCCCCTCATTTACAAATAGACTTTACTTTCTTTATTTTAACAGATTTATTGAGGTAACATTGACATGCAATATTTGAAGTATATGATTTGGTAAGTTTTGAAACTGGAAATTAAAGCTAGGGTGCATGCCTTCTAAGCACATCCTTTACCACTGAGCTACATCCCCAGCCCCATTTGACAAGTTTTGACATATGTATACAACACCCATGAAACCCAGTGCTACAATCAATATAGTGAATGTTTTCATAACCCTAAAATTTTCCTTTATCCTCCTGGTAAGACCCTCTTCCTGCTCCTCCCTCTCCCCCCCCCCCCAGGCAAACACAGACCTACCTTCTGACACTGTAGATGACTTTGCATTTTCTAGAGTTCTAAATAAATGGATTCATACAGTATGTATTTTTTGTGTGTGTGTGGGGGGGGGGGGGTCTGGCTTCTCTCATTCCACATAATTAGGTTGAGATTCATTCCTGTTACTGTATGCATCAATAACTTATTCCTTTTTATTGTTTAATAGTATTTCACATATAGATATTCCACTTGTTTATTCATTTATCTGTTCAGGAACATGTGAGTTGTTCCCAGTTTTGGGGCTATCCCAAGTCAAGCAGCTATGAACTTGCATACCAAGTCTTTGTGAGGACACTTCCCTGGATTTTCTTTTGCGTGAATACATAGGAGTGGAAAGGCTGGATTGTATATTAGGTGCATGTTTAACTTTTTAATGTATTGCCAAACTGTTTTCCAAAATGATTGGGTCATTGTGTCTTCACTGACAGTGTGTGAGAGTTTCGGTTTCTTTACATCTTCAACACTTGATATGGTCACTCTTTTTTAATTTGAACTATTTTAAAGCAGTGATATCTCATTGGGTTTTTTTTTTAATTTTTTTTAAAATATATTTTTTTAGTTATAGATGGACACAATATCTTTATTTTATTGCTTTGTATGTGGTGCTGAGGATTGAACCCAGGGCCTCACGCATGCGAGGCAAGCACTCTACCGCTGAGCCACAATCCCAGCCCTCTCATTGGTTTTAATTTGCATTTCTCTAATGATGACTAATGCTTAGAATCTTTTCATATGCTTATCGCCCAACTCTATATTTTTTATAATGTATTAAAACCTTTTATACTTTTTAAAGTTTGAGTTTGTTTTTCCTTATTATTAAGTTTTGACATGTGCAAGGCCCTGGATTCAATTCTCAGTACTACAAGAACAAAGTAAAAAATATCACTGAGTTTTGAGAAGTTTAAAATAGCTTGAACTCAAATATGTCCTTTATTAGATACATGCTTTTTTTGTAGGACAGGATGCAGGCATGTTATGGTCTGGATATGGGATATTCCCCAAAAGTTCCTTTGTTAACTCAGGAATATTCAGAGGTGCAATAATTAGATCATGAGAGATATAACCTAGCCAGTCCATCCTAATTTGAATAGACAAGAGTGGTTAATTGTAGGCAGGTGGGGTGTGAATGCATGGGTGTGCCCTCCTCTTCCCTGTGGCTCCCTCTCTTTTTTCCCTTGGTTTCCTGGCCACCATGAACAGAGCAGCTTTCCTCCACCATCCTTCTACCATGATGTTTGGGTCCAGAGCAATGGAAACAGCCAACTGTAAGCACAAATGGCCGAGACAGGGGAGCAGACCTCATTGAATTCAGCCATGCCATTTATTAAGCTGTGTAGTCAATCAGTCAGGAATCAGAAGGGCTCACTTCGGCAGTAAAAAATGGCCACCAGTGACAAGAGGAGTCCGTGTGTTTTAGGTTACAAGGATACATAATCATTGGAGACTTCAGCAGAACGTGTTGATTTGGGCAGGCAGAAAGGTTGTAAAAGTCCAAAACCCATTATTGCTGGGAAAGGATGAAAAGTCTCGAGCTCATTGTTTAACTTTTTCCTCCAGGGTCCGTTGTCACTGGGAAAGGATTAATGTTTGCTTTCTTCCCAAGGATTGTCATTTTGCACATCTTTCACCAACCATGGGCTGAACCTCTGAAACTATGAGCCAAAATTAACTTTTCTTCTTCTAAGTTGTTCTTGTCAGGTGTTTTGGTCACAGAAACAAAAGGCTGACTAATACACTAGGCAAGCGCTCTATCCCCTGAGTCACACCCTCAGCCAGATATACACTTGGCAAAGGTCTTCCTTAGTCTCTGTCTCCTCTTTTCATTCTCAATAGTGTTTTGAAAAGCAAATATTTAAATTTAAATATAGTCCAATTTACCAGCCTGTTTCTTTATGGATTGTACTTTTGGTATTGTATGTATCCAACTAACTCTGCCTAACCAAGGTCACACAATTTGTCTTTTGATTTCTTCAGAGATTTTGTAGTTTCAGAGTTTTACATTTAAGTCTATGGTCCATTTTGAGTTGATTTCCTTATATGATACAAGGAGATACAGATCCAAGTTTTTTTGGTGCATAAATGTGCAATGGCCCCAACACCACTTGTTGGAAGACTATCCTTTCTCCCTTACTTTGCCTTTGTCAAAAATCAAGTGTTCGTATATGTGTGTGTCTATTTCTAGACTCTATTCTGTTGCATTAATCTATTTGTCTATATGTACATCACTACATTGATTATTGTAGCTTTATAATAGTTTTTGAAACCAGGTAATATTTTTTCTAATTTTTTTAGTTGTTGGTTGACCTTTATTTATTCATTTATTTATATGTGATACTGAGGATTGAACCCAGTGCTTCCCACATGCAAGGAAAGCACTCTACCACTGAGCCACAATCCCAGCCCGAAACCAGGTAATATTAACCCTTCAACTCTCTTCTTTTTCAAAGTTGTTTTAGCTATTCTAGGTCCTTTGTCTATCCACATGAATTTTCAAATCAGTTTGTCAATTTGTACTAGAAAAGCCTGCTTGGATTTTGCTTAGCATTGCATTGAAATATACATCAATGGGAGGAGGTTGACATTTTAATAATCTCAAGTCCACTGACTCATAGACAAGATGTATATTTCCATTTATTTGAAGACTACTTAATTCCTCTCAGCAATATTTTGTGGTTTTCAGTATACAAGTTTAATTAATCATGCTCCTTCCCAAAAGACATGTTCATGTCCCAATCCCCAAGACCTGAGAATGTGACCTTATTGGGGACAAAAAGCTCTCTGCGCATGTAATTAAGGGTCTTGAGATGAGGCAATTATCCTGGCTTATCCAGATAGGCCCTAAATCCACAAACAATTATTCTTATATGGGATACACAGAGGAGGAACAGAGAGAGAGGTGGTGAAAAATAGAGGCAGAGACTGCAGTGATGTGACTGAGCCAAGAAGCACTGAGGAACATCGGTGCCAACAGTAAGTGAAAGAAGCACAGAACAGGTTGTTCCCTAGAGCCTTTGAAAGGACTTTAACCCCACCAACACCTTTGATCTGAACCGTGAGAGAATAAATGTCCATTGTTTTAAGCCACCAAGTTTGTGATCATTTGTCATAGCCACCCTAGGAAATTAACTCAACAGCTCCTTCATATTTTCTGGTCCTTTGAAAGCTTAGTGTTTTCCCTTCATATAGTATTTTGATGCTATGGCAAATGACATTGTTTTTTTCAATTTCAGTTTTGGATTGCTAGTGTGTAGAAATACAGTTGATTTTTGAATATTGATGTTTTATTTCTCCATTGTGCTTAACTCATTTCTTAGTTCTGGTGGATTTGTTTTTGTAGATTCCAACAAATTTTCTACATTTAGACAATCATGTCTAAAAATAAAATGTTTTTACTTTCTCCTTTCCAGGTCTTTCATTTCATTTTCTCGCCTGATTGCTCTAGGTAGAGCCTCCAATACATTGTCAAATGGGAGTGGTCAGAATGTTCACACCTGGTTTTTTAAAAATCAGGAATGACTGTTGGATTTTGCCAAGTGTTTTTTTTGTATATCTCTTAGGATAATCACACTCTTTTTCCTTTCTCAATTTGTTAACATGGTTGTTTCCTTCGTTTAGGCAACCGCAGATCTCTGGGGTTTCCGGCCTATGCATCTGTCTCCTCTCTGAACTCTATCTGTCAAGTTGAGCTACTTTGGTCTTCCTAGACTCTCAGCTCCACCTCCCCAAGTCAGGTCCTGTCTCGGTTCCCTCTTCCTTTGCTACTGTCAAGAAAGTTTCTCAAGGTGGTGAGCTGTGGCAATCCGGCAGCTTACAACATTTAGTCCTATCTCTTAAGGATTAATCTTTTGTTGCCTGAGGTCAAGTATCTTAAAGACTGTTCTTATTGTGTGTGTGTGTGTGTGTGTGTGTGTTGTTTCAGGAGGGAGGTAAGTCTAGTCCCTGATTTTGGCTGAAAGATGGGGTCATAGTTTGTATAAGTTTAAAAAATGTTAAACATATTGCTTTTTCTTAGCTTTATATTGTGGAAAATTTAAAATGTATACGGAGACAATTGAATAATAAATTCCCTATATCCATCACCTAGCTTTCACAATGATGAATTTATGGCCAATCTGGTTTCATCTATAACTGCCTACTTTCAGATCTTATGGAGACTCTTTTTTAAAAATCTACTAGATGATTTGGAAACAAATTGCAGACATTACATCTCAGCCTAGACCCCTAAAATATGACTTTTGGGGCTGGATGGTATAGCTCAGTGGTAGACCAATTGCCTAGCTTGTGAAAGGCCCTGGGCTCCATCTCCAGCACTGTAAACAAACAAACAAACAAATAAAACAGACCTTTTGTCCTGCATAGTTTCCCAGAGAATGAATACTTTGATGGCATCTCCATGTTGTCTTCAACATGGTTCTCTGTCTCCTATTAAACTTACTACAGTTAAACGTGATCCAAATTTTAGTTTCTGGCAAATATTTCAGACATAGTGATGTATAGTACCATCAGGAATTCATAATGTCTTATTGTCTGTCTTTTATAGTATTCTAGTAGCTTCCTGTGCACATTCCACAGTACAATCACACACCTGGTATTAGTCGCCTCAGGCTGCCATAACAAAACATCACAGGCTAGGTGGCTTAGACAACAGAAATTTATTTTCTCACAACTTTAGAGGCTGGAAGTCCAGGCTCAAGGTCTGGCAGGGTTGATTTCTGCTGAAGGTTCTCCCTGGCTTGTAAATAGTCACCATCTTGTGTCCTCAATTGTGATGGAAAGAGTTCTGGTGTCTCTTCTTTTTATAGAAGTGCCAGCCCTATAGATGAGCACCCACCTGACCTTATTTAATCTTATTACCTCTTCACAGGCTCTAACTCCAAGTATGTCATATTGGGATTTTGAGCTTCAACATATGAATTTTGGGGAACACAAACATCCAGACTATAATGGACCTTAAACTGTTGTTTTTAGCTGGGTGTAGTGGCACATGCCTGGAATCCCAGGGACTTGGGAGGCTGAGGCAGGAGGATGGCAAATTTGAGGCCAGCCTAGGCAACTTAGTGAGACTTTGCCTCCAAAAAAAAGGAAGAACGAACGAAAAAAAGATTGTCTTTAAGAAAAAAAAATTTTCTTCCCTTTTTAAAGAATAGTTTTAGGTTAACAGAAAATTTGCCAGGAAAGTACAGAGCTTTCTGGTATGTTCCTGACCCCATTTCCTTATTGTTAGCATTCTATAATATCATGGCATCTTTGTCAATACTAACAAGTTAACACTGATACATTGCAATGAATTAAAGTTGAGGCTTTATTTAGATTTTACCCATTTTTCTCAATGTCCTTTTCTTGTTCCAGAATCTAATCCAGAGTGTCGCAGTATATTTAGTCATCATGTCTCCTTAGTCATCTCTGGTCTATGACCATTTTTTTTTAAATATTTATTTTTTAGTTGTAGGTGGACAGAGTATCTTTATTTTATTTTATTTTTTATGTGGTGCTGAGGATCGAACCCAGTGCCACCGCGTGCCAGGCGAGCACGCTACCACTGCGCCATAACCCCAGCCCTGGTCTATGACCATTTCTCAGGCTTCATTTGTCCTTGGTCTCCATGGTAGTTTTGAGGAACACATCCCAGGTTTTTTGGAGAATTTACCACACTTTGGGATTGCCTAATGTTTTTCTCATAATCTCTAATCTCAAAATCTCATAATTTTTTTTAGGAGGAAAGCCATAGAAGTAAAGTGTCACTCTTAGCATTTTGTGGATACATGCTATCAACGTGACTTACCCTGATGATGTTAACCTTAGGAACCCGGCTGAGGCAGTTTCTCAGATTTTTTTTTTTTTCACTGTAAAATTATTCTCTATCACCACCCCTCTCCGCCTACCTCCCTACTCTGCTTTTAGGAAGCAAAAGGCAAGAACAAGTATAGGCTAGATTTGACCTGCAGGAAGGAGTCATGTCAACAATATCCCTTGAATTATTTTATGTTGATACCAACTTGTGGTATCAACATAAAATAATCATACCTTAAGGTTGATTTGGCTGAATCCAACATCATTTTTCCACCTATATAAAGAAACAGTATTGGAATTTTGATGGGAATTGCATTATGTCTGTAGATCACTTTGGGTAATAGTAATATCCTAACAAAATGCTCACTTCAATGTCTTAAATTACTGTCTTCTGACAGTATTGCTTTTGAAAAGTCTGACATCCATCTGGCTTTATTTCCCTTATAAATGTCTTGGTCTTGGGCTGCAATTGTAGCTCAGTGGTAGAGCATTTGTCTTGCATGCAGGAGGCACTGGGTTCGATCCTCAGCACCACATAAAAATAAATATAATAGACATATGTGTCCATCTACAATAAAAAATATTTAAAAAATAAATGTTTTGGTCTTTCTGATTGTCCAAAGGACTTTTTATTTTCCCTTTAAAATCCAAGAATGATACTAGATCATTTCACATTGTCGGTCAGCTGGGTTGATTTCCCTATGGTGACTTTCTAGGATATAATTTTCTTTTACTGAATTAGGGGTTTTTTTTTGCATTATTTAAAAATACTTATTTTTTCCTATCAGTTTCTTTTTTTGGATGTTCCTATTGTATTAATGTTGACTATTCATTTCCTATCATCTATATCTATTACTTATCCTATAATGTTTTAAATCCCTATTTTTAAAAATTTAGTTTATTTTTCTCCTTCAAAGTTCTCTCAGACTTATTTGCTCTTGTGTTCCATGTAGTTTACTCTTTAGTTTCTGAAAGTTTTTCCCTTTCTAATTTTTTTCTTGAGCTCATCATCTTTTTTCTGTACCTTCCTTTTATCCAATCAGTTCATTTCTGAGCCTTTCAAATTCTAAATTTTGCTTTGCTATCATAGCTTATATAATTTCATGATTTTTTTTTAAAGCTCATTTTGAAATGTTAGGCATAGTCTTTATTTTGTGAGCACATATTTCTGGCATTTTTTCTATTTATAGGGCTGTTATGCTACATACTAGTCCATTAATATTTTATTCTCTTAATAATTTTATGTGGGATTAAACTATGGTTTTCTACTGTTGTTCATGATACTTGAATTGGGGCAGAACTGCTTCCCTAACTTCATGACTTGAGAACTTTTTTCTCTGTGGTTTTTGAAAAGTGATGAAAAAAAATGACCTTGAACTTTCTGTTCCTCTTCCTACTTCTAACTAGACTTTCTCTTTCCTTTGCCCCACATTTCTCCCTTCTCATCAAATTGAGTTCTCCCAGCAGCATCTCCTTAGTGGAAGCTTTTCTTGGGGAGGAACTTTAGTTTTTTAGTTTTGAGACTCTGTAAAGTCAATATACTGTCAGGGATACCCTGGGGGTCCTGAGACCCTTCCAAGATTCCTGTAAGGTTAAAATCATTTGTGTTACAATACGAAGATATTATCTGCATTTTCACTCATGAATGTACCGTGGAACTTTTCTGAGGCTGTGTGATATTTGACACTATAAAATATGGATCATATGCAGCGGCAGCTGGCTATAAGATTCAGCTGTCTTCTATGAAATCAGACCTGAAAGATACTTGGAAAAAATTAGCTTTTTATCACTGTGACAAAATATCTGAGAAAATCAACTTAAAGGAGGGAAGTTACTTTGGCTCGTGACTTGGTGCCTGTGGCAGTGCAGGGTTTCATGGTGGATATGTGTGGCAGAGGAGGGCTGTTCACCCCACAGCAGCAGGATGTAGGAGAGAGATAGACAGAGAAAAGCAGCCCCAGTGTCCCCCGCCAGGCACACCCCCAGTGACCTAATTTCTCCACTAGGGCCACATCTTTTTTTGGGAGTACCAGAGATTGATCAAGGGTACCCAACCACTGAGCCACATCCCCAGCCCTATTTTGTATTTTAGTTAGAGACAGGGTCTCACTGAGTTGCTTAGTGCCTCGCTTTTGCTGAGGCTGGCTTTGAACTCGTGATCCTCCTGCCTCAGCATCCTGAGCTGCTGGGATTAAAGGTGTGTGCCACCATGCCCAGCAAGAGCCATATCTTAAAGGTTCCACCACCTCCCAGCAGCACCCCAGGCTGCAGTATATAATGTCATTTTTCTCACAGATTTTTTTTTTGTTTTGGAATATATAGCTATTTTTCATAAAGATATTTATGCTAACAAGCCTTGAATGAATTCATTATATTTTTAGATAAATTACTATTTTAGATATATTTTAATTTTTAGTATATAAATATCAACAGAAAAATGCACATAAGCAAAATCTCCCTGAGGAATTTATTAGTTTTTAGAAGAGTAAAAGGGTCCTGAGATAAAGTTGGGACTGCTGCAGTAGGAACTGTTGTAGTATGTGTGTGTGTGTCTATTCTGTCCTTGCTGACTTTCTGTCTAGCACTTTTATTATAGATCTGCTGAGAGCTGGGTGTTAGAGACTCCAGTTACAATTGTGGATTTATCTATTTTTCCTTTTGGTCAATTTATTTATTTATTTTGGTGCCAGGGATTGAACTCAGGGACACTCGACCACTGAGCCACATCCTCAGCCCGATTTTGTGTTTTATGTAGAGACAGGGTGTCACTGAGTTGCTTAGCACCTCACTGTTTCTGAGGCTGACTTTGAACCTGTGATTCTCCTGTCTCAGCCTCCCAAAGTGCTGGGATTACAGGTATGCACCACCGCACCTGGCTCAGTCATATCAGTTTTTGTTTCATGTATTTTGAAGCTCTGTTATTTGGGTGTACATAGTGTCTCTGAGGAAGTGATCTTTTTATCATTGTGCAATATCTACTAATTCACTTTGCTCTACAGTGTACTTTATATGATACTAATATCTGCTTTTTGTTGTTGTTGTTGTTGGTACCAGGGATTGAACTCAGGGGTACTTGACCACTAAGCCACATCCCCAGCCCTATTTTGTGTTTTATTTAGAGACTGGGTCTCACTGAGTTGCTTAGTGCCTTGCTGTTGCTAAGGCTGGCTTTGAATTTGCAATTCTCCCGTCTCAGCCTCCCAAAGTGCTAGGATTACAGGCATGCCACTGTGCCTGGCTCTAATATCTGCTTTTTAAAAAAATTAATGTTTGAGCCAGGCACAGTGGTGCACACCTGTAATCCCAGCTACTCTGAAGGCTGAGGCAAGGAGAATTGCCAAGTTCAAAGCCAGTCACAGCAACTTAGTTTATTTAGTCTCAAAATAAAAACTAAAAACGAGCCAGGTGTGGTGGCTCAAGCCTGTAATCCCAGCACTTAGGGAGGCTGAGACAGGAGAATCGCGAGTTCAAAGCCAGCCTCAGCAATGGTGAGGCGCTAGCAACTCAGTGAGACCCTGTCACTACATAAAAAACACAAAAATAGGGCTGGGGGTGTGGCTCAGTGGTCGAGTACCCCTAAGTTCAATCTGTAGTACCAAAAAACAAAAACAAAACTAAAAACAGCTGGGGATGTAGTTCAATGGTAGAGCACCTCTGGGTTTAATCCCTGGTTAAAAAACAAAAAAACAAAAATACACACACACACACACACACACACACACACACACAGTATTTGCATGATGTAGTTTTTTTCTAAGGTTTTACTTCTAATCTATGTATGGCCTCAGGTCAGTACTGCTCTCTGCTTACAGGATGGCACCTTGAGTGCTGCCTCCTCTAAAGGAGAGGAGCACTGTCCTCACGTGACAGAAGCCGGATGGATCAAAAAAAAAATAATAATAAGTCAACTCAACTCCCTCTGTCAAGCTTTTATTATAACAACATTAATCCATTTACAAGAGCAGAGTCCTCATGACATAAACATCTCCCAACTGGCCCTACCCACACTGTTGCATTGGGAAATACATTTTCAAATCTGAAATTTCAGGAACACAAACGTTCATATCATATCATATCGTATCATTCCACCCTGATCCCCCCAATCAGATTCCAATAGCCCTAACTTAGTGTCTTAACTCATTACAGCATCAACTCAAAAGTCTAATGTTTATAGTCTTATCTAAATTAGAGAGAGGTGAGACTCAAAGTACAATTCATCCTGAGGCAAACTGTTCTCCAGCTGTAAGCCTGTGAAATCTAACAAGTTATATATTTCCAAAACACAGTGGTGGAAAATGCATTGGATAGATACTCTCATTCCAAAAAAGGAGCAAAAGGAAAAAGATTAATAGGAGCCAAATAAATCCAAAACCCAACAAACAAACAACATTCAATTATGAGGTTTGAGAACAATCTGGACTCCATATCCTGCTTTCTAGACACACTGGGGTAAGTACTGGTCCCCCATGGCTCAGCCACTCCACCCCCATGTCCTTACTAAACTCAGCCCATGGCTGCAGCTCTCCCAGCTGGTGGCTGGTGGCTCTACAGCTCTCCCAGCTGGTGGCTGGTGGCTCTACAGTTCTAGGTCTCATGGACAGCCTTGCTCCTACAATTCCACTATACATTTTCCTAGTGGGGACTCTGCAGTGGCTCTGGCCCTGCAGCAGGTTTCTGCCGGGCCTGGAGACTCTTTGAAGCATCCTTTGGAAGCCACACCCCCATACCTTGCATTCTGCAGGACTGCAGAATCAGCCCCACGTGAACCCTGCCAGAGATCACGCTTGTGCCTTCTTGAGCAGTGGGCCTGCTTGAGTCATAACCAGGGTGGATGAAGAGCTGTGCTGGAATAGGAGGAGCAGATATCTGAGGTGACCCTGGGCAGCATGCCTCAAAGTCCCCCAGGCATCCTGGTTGCTTTCCTGAAACTGTTCTGTCCCCAAGGCTAGAGTACTCTGGGCCTGTGATAGGCATGGTTGCCGGGAAGATCTCCAAAATGCTTACCTCCACCTGCCTACCTCCTCCTTCTTTTTTATTTTTATTTTTATTTTTGCAGAATTGAACCCAGGGGCACTCTACCACTGAGCTACACCCCCAACCCTTTTTATTTTTTATTTAGAGACAGGGTCTTGCCAACTGGCCTAGGTTGACCTCAAACTTACCACCCTCCTGTCACAGGCCTGTTCCATGCCTGGCCTCCCTTTGCTTTTTTTAAATATTTTTTTTAGCTGTAGGTGGACACATACCTTTATTTTATTTATTTATTTTCATATGGTACTGAGGATGGAACCCAGTGTCACACACACGCTGGGCAAGCATTCCACCACTGAGCTACAACCCCAGCACTTCCCTTTGTTTTGATGTGCAGCACCTGCCATCCTTCTGACCATAATCTCCTTATCAAAGGGCTACTTGCACCCTTGGTCTTCCCTCCTAAACACGCTTTTCCAGTCATTACATGGCCAGGCTGTTGGTTTTCCAAGTCTTTGCTTTCTGCTTCCCTTTTGATTAGGAATTCTGTCCTTAAATAATTTCTTTTATGAACAATTATGCCACGGAGCACCTTGAATACTCTGCTGCTTAGAAATTTAGAAATTTATTCTGCCAAATATTCTAGTTCATCTCTCTTAAATTCTGCCTTCTACAAAGCAGACCTAGGACACAGATATAATTTAGCCAGTTTCTTTGCTACTTTGTAACAAGGATGGCCTTTCTTCTAGTTTCCAATAAGATATTCCTCATTCCATTTAAGACTTCATCAGAATGATCTTAACTTCATATTTCTACCAACATTCTGATCACAACCACTACAATAATATCTAAGAATGAGGCTACGACTTCTCCTCTGAGCCCTTACCAGAATGGTTCTTAATGCTTTGTCTGCATCAACACTTTCTTTCCTCCCTCCCTCCCTCCCTCCCTCCCTCCCTCCCTTCCTTCCTAAGCATTCACTTCTAAACTGCTCTGCGTTCTACCCATTACCTAAACCCAAAGCTGCTATAGTTTTGGTACTTGTTATTGCCAACACCCCACTCATCTAGGACCAATTTCTGTCTTAGCTCATTTTGTGCTGCTATAACAGAATACCTGAGATTGAATAATTTATAACAAACAGAAATTTATTACTCAAAATTCTCAAGTCTGAGAGGTCAAGATCAAGTTGCTGGTATCTGGTGAGGGCTGCTCTGTTACCAAGATGATACTTTGAATGCTGTGTCCTCTGGAGAGGAGGAATACTGTATCTCCCTATGGCAGAGAGCAAAAAAATGACCAAATTCCCTCGGTTAGGCCTTTTATGGTGGTATTAATCGAGTTCTCATGATCTAAACATCTCCCAAAAGGTTACCCAAGTTGTTACATTGGGGATTGAGTTTCTAACACATGAATTTTGGGGGCACACTCAGACCACAGAAACTTGGCTCCTGGATGGGGGATGAATGCCTGACTAAACAATTCCTATGTCTCCCCAGCGTCAGCCCAGGGCCAAGCACACAGGAGGTACAAACCTGTGGCTGAGAGAATGCAAGCTTCATAATGCTCTCTCGCATTTGTGTTGGGAATCTCTGAGCACATGGGATCTGTTGGAAAATAAGCTATATAATCAAGACCTTACCAAACTTTAGGAAATGTCATCTACAAGGCCCAGGAACATTCAGTTTATATGAACCATATGAAATGGCCAATTATTTGGCAATTTCTTATGTGAGGAGCAGATGCCATAGACAGGCCTGGACATGCTGGGACTCACTAAGTTGCTGGCCATAAGGAACAGCAGCCATTGACATGCTTAGTCATGTCTGCTTGAATTGATAAGGGTCTGTAAGGGGCACTAGCCATAGGCCTGCTTAGCAATGACTGGTTACAATTGACAGGGAGCTCAGCTCCATGCACATGTGCAAAGAATATATCCAGTTGCAATTACATCATCTCACTGGACATAACCAATGGACATTGACTTTCACTGGGTGTAACCAATCACCAATGTACACCACCAAGTTGGAACTATATTTAAACTGCTTGAACTGCCACACTGGGGGCTTTGCTCCAAGGACATCAGTGAGACTGCCTGCCCTGCTGTCCGTCCCTGGATCAACTCCACCATTCCCTGACGTCCAGCCGTCTGCCGAAGAGAACCACCAAAGACAACGTCTGCTCTTTGGCTGAGAGAAGTCGCGTGGCACCGGAGGTATTTGGGACTCATGGTTGCCCTATGATTGCGTGAATTGCTTGTATTGTTTAGTTTCCCTAGGATAGTGTGACTTACCTACGGTGTTTAATTAGTGCACTTTGAATGCAATTGGGGTGCTCCAGCAACACCCAACACTTTTTGCATTAATTGTTTGCATTTGATGATTGGTGTGACTGAAAATACACTTGCATTTAAAGACAATCCACCTCTGAGTAATTATTAATTCCGTGGCTCATAACACTTATTACCTAGGAAGATGGGCATTAAATATGTACCAGTCTAAAGCAAAGCCTACTTATGGATTTGTTTATTTTTAGTACCAGGGATTGAATCCAGAGGCACTTCACCACTGAACCACAACCGCAGCCCTTTTTAGTTTTTTGAGACAGGGTCTTGCTAGGTTGCTTAGGGCGTTGCTAAGTTGCTGAGGCTGGGTTTGAATCTGTGATTCTCCTGCCTCTGCCTCCACATCCGCTGGGATTACAGGTGTGCCCACACCCAACTAAGCCTGCTTATTTTTAAGAAGAAAAAGAAAATAATAAAGCAATTCACTAATTAAAACCCAAGGGTAATGGGACAAACTGCAATCTAACGGTCAGATAAATAAGAACCCATCCTAAAAATCTAATTGTCACCCCAAAACAGGAAAGCTTAAGGATAAGACATTTTTTCATTTTAATCAAGAAAGAGGCAAAGGTTTAACAACCTTCTCTCACTGTATAACTTGTAGTGGGTCCATGAAATTTTTTAATTACAACAGGTGTTGTGATATTTTAATCTTATTGGGATGTTATTTTTAGTGACTGGATGGCTTAGAATGAAGGCTCATCAAGTTCTACTACTGACTGAATCCATTGTGATTATTTATACATCAGTTTTGTTGTCAGTATCGGGCTAATTGGAGATCAACTCATGCCTAAAAGCATATTTTTTAAAAAAATATTAACAGCATGAAAGAGCAGGATTTTGTTGAATATTTCTCCAGCCACTTTGTTACTGTAAACAATTTCCAACCACCTTGCTTGGAGGGGATTCCTGTGGTCATGTGCTACTCTTGGGCCACATTCATGAAAACAAAAAGCACCAAAAGGAATGTTGTTCTTGATTTACCTGCCCTGAAAATATACTGTTTGCTAATTTGGAACAACAGTCCTATGAGTAAATCCTTTTAATCAACCCTTAACATTATTCGGAGGGTTTGAGATGTCAAGAAATTGTGCTATGCACTCTGTCTGTAACTCACTGCCCCTGGATATTCTTTTAGACATCTTAGACAATAGTCTGAAATGGCATCCAAGCTTATCAGCAAGCATTCTCCATTTAAGAGAAAACAGGAAAACCTTTTTACTGAATTATGATATATGGTTATTTTCATAAAATCCAGAGTGACATAGCACATGGTTATTCTCACATAAAACTGGGAAGCTGGTTGAAAACATGATGAAGTAAATCAGTGAATTTGTGAGTTATGCAAATAAATGAAGCAGCAGCAGCAATTCCTCCTCTCTGGAGGAGGAAAAACCAGTGGCAAGCAAGCACTTCCTCTAAATGTAACATGCCAGAGACCGTCACACGTCAGGAACAGAGCTGGCTCAGCATTTCCCTAGAATAGAAGATGTGTGCAATTTCTACCCTCGTTATGGACAATAGGTGCTCTCTAAAGCCATCGTTGAATCAAGTGCTTAAAGAGACTTTGAGGACCCTGTGGGTGCTCTGGGCTGGCCAGCTCTTCCTGATTAAAAGTCCTATATGCAGGCAGCATGAGCAGGGAGGAGGGTATAATGGGGCATCCAAGAGACTTGGTGCCTTTCATCTTATAAATATGAATAATGCCTTTATCCGAGTTTATCAAGAGAATTGAGGTAATTCATGTGGTTGGCCTATGGTAGTAAGTTCTTAGTATGTCTGTGCTCTCAACCTTCTGAGTTCTGTTAAGCTGAATTTTGCAATGTTACAACTTCTCCCAATATGTGAGATTTCTATCCTGTGGGCTATGAAGAACTCCTCATCTATTCAAATATAGGAAGGCAGGACTCTTATTTGGCCTGGAGATTCTCCTCAACCATTCCTTTTAGAATTCACCCTCCGTCCTTGGTCATTGTGAACCAGCTACAAAATGCAGCTGGGACTAGCTAGAGTTCAGCTATCTGACTGGTCAGTCTACAACTCAGTCTGCCCATCAGGATAATCTAAGGGCAAAACCTTGTCTTATGGTTAGGGTGTGCGTGATGCCAATGAGCGTCAAGGTAAGGAAGTGCAAGACGAGGGTATGGGTTTTTCTTTTCACTTTTATTCAAATAAATACAACACTTGTACGTAGCCTGACCATATCTCCTTTTAAGCTAGTATACCTGGATTTTCCGATGTGCAGTGCTGAGGTCAAAATGCGACTATTCTATAACTTGAAACAAGTATTTTGGACACACAGGCAAGTAGCTGGGTTTTTGGTCAAAAAAAGAAAGAAAAAAGCTGATAAAAAGCATGTGGTGTCACTTGCCCACTTGAGGTTTATGGAGGCGAGGACAAGCATTTTTTATTTTTATTTATTTTTTTGGTAAAAATCTTATTTTTATAATGTACCTCTGGATAAAAGGCAATTGCTTCCTCTCCTTCTTTCTGAGGGTAGGCACTTGAAACATGAGACATTTCAGGAGTGGGCAAGCCAGTTTGTCAATGGCTGTTGGATTTGATTTCCTAAGAAAATTCAGTGGGGAAGAGACTGCAGTTAGCCTTTGCCATTAGAGTTAGTGAGACCGATAATGACTAAAATATTTTTGGATGTGCTAGACCCGTAATCCAGAAATGAAGGAGCTGGAGAAATTTCATTCATTTTGAATTAGTCTTTCTTCCCCTGAAATTCCATCTTGATAATTAAGTAGTGGTGTCTTTAGTTTGAAATTGGTCTGATTAATATGGCTTTTACTCAAAAAGCTAGTATCCTTTCTGTGGCTTGGCCTTTGCTACTCGTACATATTCATTTAATTTAATTAAAAGTCATGGCTTCAAGTGCTGATTGATAGTTTGGCCTATAAGAAATGAGTTTAGGCAGTCACCCTTTCTTATCTGAAGCCAGTTAGGGTGAATGCAACCTGGGGTTAAATTCAATTTAAAAATTGTAATTCTCATAGCAAAAAAGCAGCTAAAGACAGAGGCCTGGGACAAGTGTGCCCGCGGAACCCCACACCATTTGGGAGTGTGGGGCCTGTGTCGGACCATTGTCTGTGCAAGTGGGTGTTAGCATAAGCGGGCCGGCCTGGCCCTGACCGCTTCTGGCTCTGAGTCGCCTTTGCAGACAGGCTGTTGGGCCTGGAGAGAGCAGGGCTGGCACAGGGCCCTGCCCCAGCACGACTGTGCTTTCTGTGGAGTCCCTGGGAGGACAAAGGCAAGTCCTGCTCCTTAGCCACTTCCCACACTGCCCATTTCTGATCCCACTTCCTCTGTAAGATGTGATTTGGCTCAGCAGCAACTCAGGAGAGTGGGAATAAGGCCTGGTGTGTTGAGACTTGTTCCTGCCTCCTGTGACGGCCCAGGCTGAGAGGTCATCTGGGAGCCTGGCAAAGGGCAAGCCCACTTTCTATGAGTAAAAAGTCACAGTCACTTCACAGTCTATCCACCAAAGTAAAACTAAATCGCTTTGAAAAATAATATACTTTGAAACTCTTTGACACAGTTATAAAAAGAAAAAAACCAAGAAATTTCAAACAAAGTTTTAAAAAGTCCTTTAAAATGTATTAATAGCCTTCTGAGTAACAAATATAAAACAGTTTAAGACACTTGGTGACTTTCTTAGGTCATGTGTCTGGGGGATGCACACACAATGAGGTTTTACTACTAAAATTATCTATTTGATAAAATCTCTAGGAAAAGTTCTATCAAGAAAATAAGTGTTTTGGAAAGAAGAGTTACTTTTTTCCAAAATGTCAAAAAGAATTAAGGATGTAAACACACATACTTAAAATGTTAATACAACAATATCAATTCAGTTACATAAATAAAAGAAAGTGGCACCACCTTTATGGCAATTTTTCAAGACTAAGATGTAGCTCAAAGATATTTTAAAATAAATAATTGCTCCAAATAAGAATAATCATTCTCAGCACAAGCCAACAGCATTCAAAATAAAGTGCTATGAGAAAAACTTCAGCTTATTCACATATGAACAGAAATGCTATCTTGATCTTTAGATCTGAAATATTCATCATGGGAAGAAATTCAGCTGCACAAGAGGCCTGGCTTGGGGCTGTCCTTTGCCATTTTTCTTTTTTCTTCCAAGATGTGCTTAAATATTTTCTTCAGAGTGTTGTAAACTATTGGTCCATTTTCAGAATCAAAATTAACCTGGTGGCAAAGAAAATTTCTATTCAGCCACTATAACAAAGAATTTTAACCAATCTCTATGGGGGGAGAAAAAATGGGGGTAGAAAAATATTAAGACTATATAAACAAAATTGTATATAGTTTTTAAAAATACATATATCTCACACATTTCAATTGACAGACTATTTTAGAGCTGTTAATTGTGTCACTAACAAACTTATGAAAACTCAAAAATTACATCCAGTGCCTGGATATGTGGCATAATCACATATACCAAAGTCATGAAGGGAGTCACCAGTGAGTGTGAAGTGCATTTTTAATTTAGAAGCTGATCACTGATGCTGTAAGGAAGTCTCCTCTATTAAACAAAGCACATCAGGGGTAAGCATGATGCTACGAGGCCCTACAGCCTCTCTGGGCTAGAGTCAGGGTGGCCTTAGCTTGGCTCTCCACCTGCCAGCTATATATCTCCATCTCATATCTAATTTCTCTGGGATTCTATTTCCTCTTCCACAAAATAGAGATCACAATACCCAATGCCTTAGGATTTTTGTGAGAATAAGTGCAATGTGGTACCTATAAGCATCTAGTACATGTTTTGTACATATAACAACCTTAGAGAAAGTTAGTTTTCCTTTTCTATGCTGGGAAGGCCCCATGTGAATATTCTTGGATTCTTTGCCCAGATTTGCCATATTTTGGGTTAAGATAAAACCCAGAGATGAAGACGTAGGAGTGAGCGATGGGAGGACTGAGAACCAGAATGAGTCCCCGCACTGTTCCCAAGGTAATGTGTGATCCACCGAGAAAGAACCAGGATCTCAGGCTCACAGATTCTCTTTCTGGAATCACTTCTCAGATAATTCTACAACTGCAGAGGGCCTGAGATTTTACCCTACTTGCCTGCCAGTCATGGACTTGGGCAGAAGAAATGAAGCTCCTGGGTCAGAGACAAAAAACTTGATTCCTCCTGGTGGTATGTGCTTTGTATTCTTGTGGGTTTCTCTTAGCCTCCAAGTCCCACGGGGGCAACTCAAGGGCCCAGATAGAGTCTGAACAACAGGGATTTTTGTGTCACATCTGAGGAGCCCCAATCTTAGGAAATCCCTCTGCCTTTATTTTGCAGTCCTGGTAATCTAACCAAGGTGTCATGTCTACTAGGCAAGTGCTTTACCACTGAGCTATACCCTTAGCCATAAAGTCCCAATGTTTTATAAGGGAGCTGCAAGCTGACCTGCCAGTCTCTGCACTGGAGGGAAGCACTGCCTTATTACATGGGAGGGAGAAAAAGGTGTCCTCTGCCCTGCAGGCCGAGCTGTCGGTGCCCAGACGGTCAGACCACGCAGGATGCAGAGACCCATGACTGTCTTCTGACATTTTTATAGACAAATTCTGAACAACTGATACATCGAACTTTTTATTGATATTTCTTTAAAAGGCCATAAGACATTGTAAAGAATTCCTCCTGCTTTCTGAGAGGCCAAAATTAAGGATTTTTCTCCCAGGTTCAATTTATAAATTTTATCTTAACCACTATAGTATCTATCCTATTTGCAAAAATTCCTTATTAACACTAATAACAGGTTTAACTTGTTTACTTTCCTCAACATCAAACTACAACCCTCTTCTCATGAGGCTAGCTCCTCAGGCTACTGAAATGCATATAGATGTAAAGGACCGTGAGAGCTGCAGAAGCAGACTGACAGGATCCTGAGTTCTTAGTGTCTTAAAATCCAGAGGAGGAACAAGGGGGCCTGTAACCAGGATATCACTTTGAAAGAGCTGAAGGGAAGGAGACTGGACAAATATTAAAAATGAAGAATCTTCATAATGTACAAATGAGTACAAATATAAGTGCTATTATCATCAGTGCTTACCACAGATGTTATCATCCAAAAGCTGAGTTTTTGTTTAATGACATTTTCAAATCACATGTGACACTTAACAAACAAATTAGGCAAAGGGGTGAGGGTACTGTTTTCTCTTGGCATGAACCCAGCTGTTTTCTTCAGCCAGGAAAAACTGCTGCAAGCCAAAAGGATGTGCACAGAAAGGACATTTTTTTTTTACTCTTTGCTTAGGATTTGCCAACCAGGACACAGTACCAAATCAGCCATGTTGATGTTTAATTCTCAATAGATGGTTTCTTGTGTAACCCAAGGTAGAACTGGCTCAACAAGAAAATGTTCTCTGACTCCTACTAGGCACATGATTTAAAAATACTTAATGCCCAATTGTTTCTCCTTTCTTCTATATAAAAGCTCTTTGTTCCAATGGTCTCTTTCAAGAAAGCCCCAGTTCAGCTTTTCCTAATATCACTGAAAACTTTAATTTTTTTGGCTCCAACTCTGCAACCACTTATAGATATGCCAAACACATTTCCATTAAGGGAAAACACAGCTAAACATTTTATTTTCGAGGAGGAAGGTGACCTCTGGATCCCTGGTTTACAAAGATGATGATGATCTGCAGTGTGGAAAGGGGCGGGAAGAGGTGGACTCACCTTAGTGAAGGCCTTAATGACATGGGCAAGGCAAGCTTCCTCCACCTCCACGGGGATTGTCTGCAGGTTCACTATGCAATGCAACACGCAAAGGATAGTCTGATGCTGCCCCTGTTTTTGCAGAAATTGAAAACAAGAAGTTGTTTGAAAAATGCTTCAAACAGGAGGATGGTGAGTTCAAAGCCAGCCTCAGCAACCTAGCGAGGCTCTCAGCAACTTAGCAAGAACTTGTCTCTAAATAAAATCTAAAAGGGGGGAGGGGCTAGGGACATAGCTCAGTGTTTGAGAGCCCTGGGTTCAATCCCTGGTACCAAAAAAAAAAAAAAAAAAAGAATGAAAAATAAAAATAAAAATGCCTCGGGGTGGTCCCAAGATGGCGGCCTAGGCAGACGCTGTGGCCAGTGACTTAAGTTGTGGAAATACCGTCTCCCAGCCAGCTTCTGGACATCATCTTACAGCTGCCCCGGCAGGAATTTCACTTGCGCGTGTAAGCAGGGCCACCAGGCAGCACCCATTGCCACAAGCAGTGTGACTTCGGCAGCAAGCGGTGACAGAGCTCAGCTGCGGCGGCTCAGAGTCCCAGCCCAGGGCTCGTCCCGGGGGGCCTGCTTCTACACGGGGTTCCTGCCTCCAGCGCCCACCCAACCATGCAGGGCCCCTAGCAGCTGCTCCCGTGGACACACGGCCTCAGCTGCTAGCCACTGGGGAGAGTCGCTCCAGAGACCCCAGCGGAGACAGCCCGCCGCACTTCCACTCCAGAGCTCCGGTGCACGGGCAGGAGCCACAGAGGGCCCAGATCCGCCCGCAGGAACCTCCACGGGTGTCCAGCAAGAGGGAGACCAGGAACTGCCACCTCGAGCCACTGAGGATCCCAAACTCAGGAGTTCCTGTTCACCAGCAGGAGTGCAAGAGAGGGCCAAAACAGCCCTCAGGGGCCACCTCAGGAGCCCAGCCAAGGCCACTCCCACTGCACTCTAGAGGTACATGCACTACTTCCACCACCAACTTTAGTGACAGTAGTGCCCATCTGCGGACACTGGGAGAACAGAAGTAGCTCCAAGGTGAGACACAGGTAATCTGGAGTGTCAATACAACATTATAGGATAGAAGCCACAATACCTCAGATTGGTATTTCAAGAAAGGAAGATACACAATCAACATGAAAAAACAAGGGAAGAAAGTGCCCCCAAATAAACCTGGATACAACTGTAACAGAATCCATTAACAGCGCAGTTGATGAAATGTCAGAGAAAGAATTCCAAATGTACATAATTAAAATGATCAGTGAACTAAAGAATGACATAAGTGAACAATTACAGGCAAAAATTGATCAATCCAACAAAGAAATAGGAGAGCAAATAAAGGCAACCATCGATCATTCGAACAAAGAGATAAGAGAGCAATTACAAGTAGCAAAAGATTACTTTAAGAAAGAGCTAGAAATTGTGAAAAAAACCAATCAGAAATTCTTGAAATGAAGGAAACAATTAACCAAATAAAAAACTCAATAGAAAGTATCACCAGCAGACTAGATCACCTGGAAGACAGAACCTCAGATAATGAAGATAAGATACACAATCTTGAAAATAAATTTGACCATACAGTGAAGATGGTAAAAAATCATGATCAGAACATACAAGAAATATGGGATAGCATCAAAAGACCAAATCTAAGATTTATTGGGATAGAAGAAGGTGCAGAATTTCAAACCAAAGGAATGCACGATCTCTTCAATGAAATAATATCAGAAAATTTCCCAAGTATGAAAAATGAAATGGAAAATCAAATACAAGAGGCTTACAGAACACCAAATGTACCAAATTTCAACAGATCTACACCAAGGCACATTATAATGAAAATGCCCAACATACAGAATAAGGATAGAATTTTAAGGGCCACGCGAGAAAGGAACCAGATTACATACAAGGGGAGACCAATTCGTATCTCAGCAGATTTTTCAACCCAGACACTGAAAGCCAGGAGATCATGGAATAACATATTCCAAGCCCTAAAAGACAATGAATGCCAACCAAGAATCCTATATCCAGCAAAACTGACTGCAGATTTGATGATGAAACAAAAACTTTCCATGATAAACAAAAGTTAAAAGAATTTACAGCAAGAAAGCCTGCACTACACCGCATTCTTGGCAAAATATTCCATGAGGAGGAAATGATAAGTAACAATGGAAATTTACAAAGAGAGGAACTACACTAGAGGAAAGACCATTCAAAAGAAAAAACAACTCAAGGTAAAAACCAAAAAAAACCCAAAATGACCGGAATTACAAATCACATTTCAATAATAACCCTGAATGTAAATGGCCTAAATGCACCAATTAAAAGACATAGACTGACAGACTGGATTAAAAAACAGGACCCAACAATATGCTGTCTTCAAGAGACTCATCTCACAGGAAAAGACATCCACAGACTGAAAGTGAAAGGGTGGGAAAAAACATTTCACTCACATGGATCCCGCAAACAAGCAGGAGTTTCCATCCTCATATCTAATAAAGTGGACTTCAAACCAAAGATGGTGAAAAGAGATAAAGAAGGTCCTTTCATACTTCTTAAGGGAGTCATACATCAACAAGACATAACAATCATAAATATCTATGCCCCAAATAATGGAGCTTCTACATATATCAAACAAATCCTTCTCAAATACAAGAATCAGATAGACCACAACACAATAATACTTGGAGACTTTAACACAGCTCTTTCACCATTGGATAGATCTTCCAAACAAAAACTTAAT
>PVHX01024099.1:0-24591 GCA_004024805.1 Geosciurus inauris
AAAATAAAGAATAAGTTTTTCAGAATTTATTTTTATCATGTGGGACAATGATATATATATTCACACACACACACACACACACATGTATTTTCAGTATATTGTACATAATTGACATAATGTTTAGTTGTCAATTTACCAGAACTCTTTTAATTTCATTTGCTTTTTTTTTAAGACCTTTATTTTATTTATGTATTTGGTATGTGGTGCTGAGGATCGAACCCAGTGCCTCACGTGTGTGAGGCAGGCGATCTACCACTGAGCCACAAGCCCAACCCCTCATTTGCTTTTTAAAAGTGCCAATGTTGACATCAGTAATTCTTTCTATAGTATGTCCAATTTTATCTTTTAATTTTTCGCTTTTGCTTAGAATTTTCTTCTCTCATTTTTATAAAATTTACTTTTTTCAAACTATTGAGATAGATAGATGTTTAGCTAATAAATTTTTAGTCATAAGTGCTAATGTAAATCTGTGTTTTCTTGTTAACCTCAGCTTTAAATGCCTCACACTTTTTTACAAACTTACGATGTTTTAAATGACACATATTAATTTGTATATATCTTAGAAATATATTTTTATTGTTTGTCATATGTACATATACATGAAACCGGCACAACAATCAATGAAATTATTACATCCATTACTAAAATGTATTTCCTAATGCACTGTTGCTCTTCCTCACAACCTTTTATGTAATAAATTTGATTTTACTGAGCACAGCAAGAACAAAGCAAACATCAAAATTATATAGATCTTTGAAGTACACAAGGGAAACATACTGTGTTCTTTCCTACATCAAGAAATAGAACATTAATTATGCCCTGACAACCACTTTTTGCTTTATTTCTTTTAATCTCTCTCCATAATCACCAAAGGAAAATACTATTTACTTTTGTATCTAATATTATTAAAGTATACTCTTTTAAAAACAAAACAATAAAACAGAAATGTGACTCCATATACACTCATTAATATTAAAAGGGGAGGAAAAGTGGTCAGCTATGTTCTTGTTCCATTCCAGACCCCATCCCACCCTGCTCTCTCTGAAAGGCTGGATGTGAGGTAAATCCAGGGATACAGAAGGAGAAGGCTGAGGCAGAATGTGAGACTGGGACTGCTAGGAGAGTCTATTAAATTCAAGAGAAAAGACATAGAAAAGGAGAAAGAAAAGGCAGAGGGGCAACTGGGGGCCATTGTGAAGCTCAGATGGGTCAGAACAGAAAGTATAACAATGGTTGAGTGAGAGGCAGCTTCAGAATTTGTACAAATGAAAATGAAAAGGCTGGGGTGATAAAAGCAAGTGGCATCTCTGTGGCAGTTCTCCAGGCTACAAGCAGATGAAGTATTCACACACTAGTTTTTACCCAGCCTCACTTCCCAAGGGGTATCTCATCCCAACCCCATTAGAAATGTTCTGCTGTCATCCCCAAATCTGTCTTCTACTAATTGGGTTTTACTTTATCTTCATCTTTTTCTTTCCAATCTTTGGCATCCCATTTATTCCCCTCTCCATCCTCTGCAGTTTCTATTCCTTCATCAGCCCCATTCTCATCCTTCTCTTCCACTTTATTTTGCTCTTTCCAGCTAGACTTTTCTTCAGCTTTCTTATTCTTCAGGCCCTTGTCACTAAATAGACCACTGCCTCATGCTCTTCTCTGATATGGTGCTGGGACAAGGTTGGGACTGGTGTGAGAACTGGGTCCCAGTGTCCAGACTGAAGGGTTGTGGACTAGAGTGTGGTAGCAGCTGGAGGAAGCTTTCCCAGTGGTAAAGGCAGCAATGTTGGGGGCGAGTTAGAGGATTCTCATAGAGCCCTTTATTCCACTTCTGTTCTATCTAAGGTAGAATTAATCTTTCATAGTATGGGCCTGAGCAGATAACATCACACCATTTTTCAAAATAGCTTTACCATTTTACCTTACCACAACAGGTTTGACAAATCTTATCATTTAATATCACTGTGGCCATCAGTTTTTATTTGTGTGTGTGTGAGTGTGAGATGTTTTTCCTTCCTAGTGAATATACAATAGTCTCTGCTGGCTTGAATATTAACTTCCTTAAATAGTACTGCTTAATACTCATGTTCATATATGTTTTTGTCATTTGAATGTTTCCTCTTTTGTAAAATCTCTATTGAAATTTCTCATCTATGCTGTACTCTGTTGGGATTTCTCTTTTCCTCAAAGAAATGTATAGGACTTTGTATATTGTGCACTAAAAGCACTTTACTAGAAATGTGTATAAAAACATTTCCATTTCTAGATCTTATCTTTAAAAATTGGAGATCCACTGACTTAAAATGACAGAAAGAATTTACAGAGGGAGAGTCCTAGAAATTTACAGGCTGGGATCTTGGAAGGAGGAAGTAAAAAATCAGATAAAACTGAAGTGAATGTAAACCCCCAGAGATTTTAGGTAAATATTGTGTACAACATAAACTGTGATGGGATGACCAGGAAAAAGCACCATGGATGAAGGCAATAGTAATTGGGGTGATCTGAGATTACATGCAACTGGGATAGTTTTCAGAGGTGTAGTCAAGATCATAGTTCATACCTGATATCTAAACATGGCTTTGCTCTCAGATCTACTTCTGGATTTTATGCCATCTCATGAGCATTTTGGAGTTTGGAGACCACTAAATTTTCTGTTAAATATTTTGGAGGCACTGTTCTATGCAGCTCTTGCACCATGTCACTGTTTTGCGAATCTATCTCCGTCATTTTACAATTTACAGACCTAGGGTATACTGCTTTTCTTTTCTGTGCTTACAGCTGCATTTTCTGAATTTCTGGCAAATACAGTGTGCAAGAAAAAAATCATTGGGAGATCCGCCATCTCCTGTTCCTGAGGGTCTGTGTGAAGTTTGAGGCTAGTTTTTGGTGTACCATCATGTTTCATACAAGGTGGGTTTGTTTATCATCTTACTTTTGAAGGCTGCATTAAAATAAAAAGAAAATCTTTTATGACCATAAGCTGAGTGATGACAGCACTCACTAGAAGCTAGAATAATTTTTTTTTTTTAACAGACTCTTGAGTGTTGCTTGGCTAACTGCAATATTTTATTTTCAGAATACTTAAAACATTGTAGTTGTAAAAGAATGCATGTTTATTTTTAAGTGATTACATTTCAGATTTCATTCAACAGCAATAGGAAAATTTGTTTCCTGCAATTTAAATTAACCATGTAACCAAAATCTAATGCTAATTTAATAGATGTTAAAGCTGGGTAGTTGTTGTCAAAGTCATGCAAATCTTTTTGCAAAATATAATTGAAGGTTACTATCTTATTGTAAAAAATAACAGCAATACATCAGTCGGACAACTCCAACATGAAGCATTATTTTATGATTCTTCCCTTAATTGCAAGTCATTTGAAATGTGAAAATAATGTTATGCCCTGAGGAATTTTTTTCTCTTTGCTTTAGACTATGTCTTATAACTTATGCCTTAAGAAATACTCTGAAGCTAAATGTGACAATTTTTAATTTGCAGTGAACAACACTGATCTACACAAGGAGAAGTCTGATATTGATATGTATTTCCTGATAACACTTGTTTTTAGTTTTGGAGATAAGTAGATTTCTTTCCTGATTCTGTCTTCTACTTGATTGAGAATAGAAAATTGGCTGGATAGTGTTTCTATCATTTATTGTGCCTGGTAACATGTGTTTTTGGTGGCTTTTAGTCTTGTTCTCTTGGTTTCTGACTTGTAGGAAATAGATTTTTGCTTAGGCTCTAACCAGTATCTTTCCCTTTGTCAAAGAAAGGAGCATTATAAATAACTTGTGTTTTTCTTCTGTCTCACTTTTGTGGTTTTCAAAATGAGGTATGAGATAGAAGTGTTTTTAAAATGTATATTTTTAAGGTACGAATTTAGTGAGTACTTTCAAAAGCTACAAATGAGCTCAGAACAGTAACAAAATTCAAGATCAATCAATTGGTTATGTACATAAGAAAATAAATGTAAAACATAAAATTACAAAGAATAACTAAAAATTTCAATTATAAATTTTTAAATGAAGAACACTTGGGAGTATTGGACCAAATATTTGAAACAATGAAAATATAAATGTTCAGAAGCTAATGTTTTTCTTCTTCTCCTTCTTCTTCATACTGTAGATTGAGCCCAGGGCCACTCAAACACTGATAAATATCCCCAAATCTTTTTTTGTACGTTAGAGACAGTGTCTCACTGATTTACTCAGTACCTTGCTAAATTGCTGAAAGTGGCTTTAAACTTGGCATTAGCCCACCTCAGCCTCCTGAAGTGCTGGGATTACAGGTATGCACCACTATGCCCAGCTGATGTTTTATTTTATTATTTGCACAACAGCAGTTTTTCTGTGTAATATAATCTACTGAACACTCTCATATCATTGTACTGTGAAATAGCATATTATTATCTTTATACTAACAAATTTAAAGTAAAATAGAGACTTTTTTTTTGTTTTGTCTTCTTTTCAATTTAATAAAATCAGGCCATGGAACAGTTTTCTCATTTCTTTGTTTTTTATTCTTTGAATAAATTTTTGGTGCCAGGGATTGCGCCCAGGGTTACTCAACAACTGAATCATTTCCCCAACTATACAAGTATAGAACTCAGGGTCTCCCTGAGTTGTATAGTGCCTTGCTAAGCTAAGACTGCCTTTGAACTCATAAAATTTTCTGCCTCAGCCTCCCAAGCCACTGGGATTGCAGGCATGTGCCACCATACCCAGTTTATTCATTAGTTTGTTGTTTCTTTTGTTATATAAATTCAAATTAAATAACAGTTTGTTTAACAATACATATAAGGAGAAAAGTCAGTAATGTAGATAAGCAATTTAATATATCTATCAAAGTATGTTATATATTCACCATGGTATATTACCTAGCTATTAATACAAACAAAATCCTCTAATAGTAAGCAAAATAAATGGAATTGAGTGATATAATGCTAAGAAAGACACATACAAGAAAGTAGTGCTTCTCTTATATGGCATATAAAAAATATCACACTGAATTCCATTAATATGTACAATTGTTATATAATAATAAAACCCATTATCTCACATAATTACTTGATTCTGCAGTAAGAACAGAATTTGGCTGTCTTTTGGAATTTCCAGTATATAATGCAGTATTAACTATAGTTTCCTGGTAACCACTATTCTCCTCCTATGCATTTTTTTTTCAGACTCTGCATATAGAGTTGCAATGTATTTCTGTGTCTAAATTATTTCACTTAACATGAAGTCCTACAGCTTTATCAATCTTGTTGCAAATGGTAGAATATTTGTTAGTTATGGGATTTGAATCCAGGGTTGCTTTACCAGTGAGATATATCACCAGTCATTTTCTTTTTTACTTTTAAGACAATGTTGCCAAAATACTGAGGTTGACCTTCAAATTTTGCCACCTCTCCAGTATACATAGTCTTGCTTTTAAATGTTGAATAATAAGTGAGGTGTGAAGGCACATTTTTTGTAATAATAGGGACACAGGAGGCTTAGGGAGGACAATCACAATCTTGAAGTCAGTCTCAGCATTTTGGTGAGATCCTCTGCACTTTAAATCTCCCTGTCTCAAAATAATTGTAAAAAACTAAAAAAGAATTATAATATGTTTATATATTTGTGTCCAAACACAATAATAAATCTATTACCTATAATACAGCATGTTTTTTTTTCCTTATTGAGTTATTCTTTAATGTACATTTAGGTTGTGGATAACATTGCCATACACTAGGAAGTGTAGATATTCTTAAAAGTGGATTTCATTTTCTTCAATTATTATAGTGGCTTATTTCAGCTATCAAATTGAGTGGATTGACATACTTCGGAAATTGGTATAGAATATGTCTAAATATGTCTGTGAGTGTGTTTTCAGAAGGTTGGGTCATAAATCATATGGAAGTTCTGTAATAAATGTACATAATGCCATCCAATAGGTTTGATTTGGAAAAACATATTTAGAAGAAGCTGTCACTGACATGTGCTCCAAGCTTCCTGAATTGGTTCTTTTTTCTGGTGTCACCTGTGGACATATGACTTCAGATTCTTCAACCCTTGAATATGGACTTGAACCATTAGCTCTAAATGGGTTTTTTAAGTTCTCTGCCTTGGACCATAGCTACTTTATTAACCTCCTCACATTGTGAGACTTCCAGCTTCTTCAACTGAGCTATTAGCAGTGTCTCAGTGTTGCCATTCTGCAACACTGAAAATTTAAAAGTTTTCTTTGTTTCTTTTAAAAGAAAATTTAAAAGTTTCTTTGACATTTATGTTAGCAATGGTTTTGGATATAACTTGCTGCAAATATGTAAGAAAAAACAAAATGAAATAAGTGAGACTGTATAAAGATAATGATGCTTCTATATGACAAAGGAATCAATCAATGAAATGCATAAGGATTGAAAAAATATTTGATAGCCACATTGAAGCTTATACAATGCACCAAAAGAAAAAATAATAACCTAATTTAAATATGGTAAAATACCTATATGCTACCATAAAAATTAAGCAAATGTGTAGACATATAAAAGTTGCTCAATATCACTAGTGAGGCTAACACAAATTATAATTTATTCTAGCTTCTCTGCTTCACTTATCTCACAGGATTATGAGTGCTAATGTGTGCATATTCTCCATCCTGCAGAGCATCCTGAGACATTTATCAATTCACAAAATGCCAAGCTCTCATTTCCCCACATTATTCTTTCACATTTTTCTGTTTTAATTTCCAAGAAAGTCTAGAATCTGGAAAACAACAACATATAAATAAATTACTAGATAGTCATCAGTTTTGAAAACTATTTCAGGAATAGACTACATTTATAGGCCCAGTTGTGAAGAAATACAATATCAACCCACAAACACTAACATCTAACTTAATTACAAATATTTTTATGAGAAGTGAAAAACTTGATCATGATACTCCATGCCAGTAGTCCTAGCTACTTGTGAGGAGGATGATTTGTGCTAAGGAATTTGAGGCCAACCTTGCAAAAACCCAGCTCCAAATATCAACCAAGCAATAAAAACCAAACAACTACCACATTTCAAAAAGGTGTCTTAGCCAGGCATGGTGCTGCCTGCCTGCAATCCCAGCACTTTGGGAGGCTGAGACTGGAGAATGGCAAGTTCAAAGCCAGGCTCAGCAATGGCAAGGTGGTAAGCAACTCAGTGAGACCTTATTTATAAATAGAAAAAAAACCCCATAAAATAGAGTAGGGGATGTGGCTCAGGGGTTAAGTACCCCTGAGTTCAATTCCTGGTACCAAAAAAAAAAAGTGTTTTCACTAGTAATTTCTACCAAATATTCAATAAAATATTACCAACAATAATTCATGATTACTTCTAAAATAGGAAAAAAAAGAAACAATTCTTTCTGTAAAACCAGAATTATCAGATAACACATCACAAGAAAGGGAATTCTGGGCCATCTTCCAAGATAGACATTGAATAAAATATCCCAAACCCCCAGAAAACTGAAGAAAACAACATAAAAAAGAAAACATGGAACCCATGACCAAGAGGGACAATATGGTAAGGTTCCAAAAATTAGTTCGATAGAGAAAAGTGTATGGAAAATAACATATAAATTTATTATGAAACCTATGGAAAATTAAAACCAGAAGAAAATTCTTTTTCAATCCACTAAACGGCAGCTATGAACTACCTGTCTTCATATTTAATGGTGAAATTTTAAGTGCTTAATAATTTACTTTTAGAAAAAGGAAAAATAATGTATGTTTTTCTGGTTTTCACTGAATATTATTCTGAGAATATTAAACAGGATATTATGTATTAAAGAGCAAATAGCTTATGCAAATGATGCTATTTTTATAATGTTTCTAAGCCATTTTCATACACTAATTATAAGAATTAAGTTTGTTCAATAGTCATGGATTGAATGTTTAACATAAAATTATGTAAATTATATACACTAGCACAGAGCAGTGTTAAAATTGAAACACAAGCCGGGTGCGATGGTGCAAGCCTCTAATCCCAGCACTTTGGGAGGCTGAGACAGGAGGATCACGAGCTCAAAGCCAGCCTCAGCAATGACGAGGCAATTGAGACACAAATCCATTCACAATTATAGGAAAATAATTTAAAATAAAAATAATAACAAAATTAAATAATTGACCACTGCAAAGTAAAAAGTATGGGTGAAAACATAACGTAAAACATGGGAAAACAGCTAATATTCAATGATCCAATGTTTGATTTTATTAAAATGACATTCTACAATGGGTCTGCAGATTCAACATAATTAGGCCAAAATTCTAAAGTCATTTTGTAAAAATTGACCAACTAACAATCATAAAAAATGCAAAAGAAAAATATTAAAGTAAAATAATTGTGTGACTTTTCTTGAAATGTGCTTTGCAAGCAAAATATATTGTAAGCAGCATTCCCTATGCCTGAAGTGTGGGGTCTGTGTAACCTAGGCAAGAATTAGGCTGGGATTGACGCTTGTCACCACAGGTAATACCTGCTGAGCAGGAGAGAATTCACATTCCTTTCATGATAACTATCTTCTGCCTCCCAAATTTCCTACATCATTTCTACCAGAGATGTTCTCTCTCTAGTATTTCACTCAAGTATATCCTAGGGTGTATCAAGTATTGAATTCAAATATGTTCCTGCCTTCCTGCAGCTGCAGCACTGGGACAAAAATGCAATTCAGCCTCTTGGTGAGTGATCAAAAAGATTCATCCTTGTTCCTTACACAGGTGGAAGTGTGTTTTAAATCTTTTTTTTTTTTTTTTTTTTGTACTGGGGATTGAACTCAGGGGTACTCAACCACTGAGCCATATCCCCAGCCCTATTTTGTGTTTTATGTAGAGACAGTGTCTCACTGAGTTGCTTAGCGCCTCCCCGTTGCTGAGGCTGGCTTTGAACTCGCGATTCTCCTGTCTCAGCCTCCCTAAGTGCTGGGATTACAGTAAACCATTTTGTACATTACAGTTTTTGTTTATTGGTGGGAATGGAAGTTTCAGGCAATGGCCTTATTTTCACACACTCAGTTTTAGTGAGTTTTCTCCAAGTGCCCTTTAGCCTAGGTTTTGGTGTTATTTCTCTGCATATAAGGATTTTTTTTTTTTTTTACTCAGTAAGTAATATGTGAGAGATTGCTCCAGGGTTTTAGCAGAGGGTAGTGGTCTTCAAATCAGCACCATATTGGAAACATTCTCAAATATTACCCCATTTTCCTTGATATATATTATGTAATTCCTGATAAATAGCATGCATGATCATGGGGAACATACATGTGCAGACTCAAGGATTTTACATTTTCACTCAGCAACCCACACATGTATTTCAGAACTGGCTCAAAAACATTGGTTTAATTTTACTAGTTTATATACTTTTCAGGGAGAAATCAAAGACATGTGGCCAGTTTTCAAAAAATCTTTTAAATATTAGGTTGTCTTGTGATTTGTGCCTTCTGGTAGACACAGAAAAAATATCTTCATTTATTTACATTTTTTAAAAAATTCCTATGGTTTCATATGTAGGTGTAAATTTTCTGGCAATTCTCTACACCTACAAAACTAACTCAGAAACTGCCCATTATTATGCTTCCAAAGTATAACAAAGTATAAATTGTTATACTTTGGAAGTATTTTAGAATTTCATTAGTGCCAGTCTCCTTAAACTAGTTTCTATTAAGTATTTTTCATGTTTTTATGCTATTTTCTCACCATTTGAAAACAAGATTTGTTTCTTTGTTAATCTAATTGAGTACATCTCACAAAAATCCAGATATATCCTTCAAATTTATTTTATTATTAAATAAATACTCACTTGTTCAGGACTTCATGTGTCTTAGGCAGCTTTGAGTCAATGTGACCAAAGGATTTAACAAGAAAAACTTAGAAGAGAAAAAGTTTATTTTGGTTCATGGTTTCAGAGGTTGATTCCAGTCATTGACACCATAGCTTTGGGTCAAAGCTGAAGCAGAGCATTGCTTGGAAAGGTGTGACAAAGGAAATCAGCTCAGAACATGACATCCATAAAGCACAGAGAGGATTCAATTCAACACAGACATTATATAAACCCAAAGGCAGATCTCATGAAACTATTTCCTTCAGACACAACTTATCTTTCTACTTTTACCATCAAGTAGATCAATATAAGTGGATTTGTCTGCAATGCTCATAATCTGATTATTTCACACATGAACCTTTGGGGAAACTCTCATTTATTAACCACAATACCATGAAATTTAATTGCATTTTATGAAACTGGACAGGAAAAATAAATAAAAATGACATTTTCTGGCCTTGGGAAAATCCAGGGCCTTGATTTTTTAATCAATTTTTCAAGTTTTTCTGTTTTTCAACTTTGCATTATCACCTTAAATAGAAATCACAATTGGGGCAAAAGCAATAGCAGTAAGTAGAATTCTTAAACATTGTTCCATTGCCTATTAATTATACAAACTAGTGGTTTTTCATTGCAGCATATTCTTAGAAGCACATTACACTTAAATCAATTTTATCCTCAGTAACTTTGCCCTCCCCCAATTTCCTGTTTTTATCTTAATGTTTTATCTTCCATTTTCATAAGATACTTTTTTTCTTTTTCTATATTGCTTTCCCCTATGAGATAAAATGTACATTAGGGTTATGTGTCTGGCTCATTCAAATTTACACACTGTTCTTATATTGCATCTATTTTCTTGAAAACTACTGACCTTGCTCTTGTTTATGGCTGAATAATTTTCCATTCTGTGTATATTCCACATTTTACTTGTCCATTCATCTGTTAACGGACACGTGGCTAGATTTCATAACTTACCTATAGTAAACTGTGTTGTTGTAAATATGGAAATGTATCTGTAGTATGTGATGTCTTATCATAATAGTTTTAGTTTTTAGTTTTTTAGAAAATCCACAATGATTTTTATTTTGGTTTAATTTATTTACCCCACCAACATTACATAAGGGTTTTCTTTTCCCCACATTCTCGCCAGCACTTGTTATTTTTATTCTAGGTTATGGCCATTCTGACTAGAGTGACATAAAATCTCAAGAGAATTTTGATTTGCATTTCCCTGATGGCTAAAGATGTTCATATTTTTAAAAATAATTTTTGGCCATTGGAACTTTTTGAGAATCTACTGTTTACATTATTTGTCTAACCAGAATTTTCCAAACTGCACAACAAATATAGAGGAAACATTTCAAGATATTATGTGTAAATAAGTTTTAGTTATAATCTCCTCCCACACAGAAAGCATATGCAATTACAAGAAACAAAATCAAATGACAAATTAAAATATTGGAGAAATACTTTTCAGGTTTTATGATGCAAGATTAATATTCAGAATATATAAGGAAAAGAAATGGATATCCAAAAATAGAAATTATGTGAGGGTTCTTCAAATAACTAAAAATAGATGAACATGGTGTCAAATGATTTTAATCCCAGCTACTGGCAAAGCTGAAGGAGAAGAATTTCAAGGTTGACACCATCCTGGGTAATGTAAACAGACCTCATCTGAAAACAAATAGAAGACTAATGGGATGAAAGTTATGAAAGCATTTAAGTGTAAACAACATTCTGAGAGATTAAGGCTGGAAAAGCAAAAAATGGTTACCAGTCTAGAAATTTAATGAAACCTTCTCTCATTTCTTAATCAGAGGTTGTAAATGTAGTTCAATGGTAATCACCTCCATAAGCAGAATTAAATAATCAGAATTCCGAATTTAGAAAAACCCTTATATTTATGTTCATTCTGTAAGAACCATGCCAAGAAACATAAATGTATGTTTGTAACACAGAGATATTCATAGATATGTAGACTTCTACCTCACTGAAAAAAATAACAATAATAATAATAAATTCTCTAAAAAAAAAAACAAACCAATGTACTGTAAATGTCAAATGAAAAGATCACATGTTAGGTATTCTATGAGTAAGCAGCAAGTAGAAAACACACAATTTGAAAAGCAAGATTTTAAATCAGAAGCCATATTTTTTGGAGAAATTAGTTCATTGTACCTCAAAGAGACTTTGTAAGACATTTGAGGTTTATGGTGTAGTAGCAATTCATAAAAAATCTTGAAAGTTTTTTTAGTTAAATAAGTCCCTTTTTTTGTCTAAAAGCAGGCATAAGCAAACACATCAACTCACAAAAAAACAAATACACACACAGAGCACAATTACTATTCTCATAGTACTTATTTTTTAAATTTACCATTGATTGAAACATTTACATATTCAAATCAATTTCAATGAAAACATGAAAGAATATCAACAAAACAACCATAAATAATATTAGAAATTTTTCACATAGTAACTGAATTATTTAGACATCTGGTTTTATTTTTGTCTTTATTTTTCCTACATGAGTCTTTCTTTTACAGTAAGTATACAAAATGTAATTTATGTGAAAAATAGGCTCCAAGTAATTTAAAGTTTAATTATACTGCATAAAATTATTAACACTAATGACTTACTATTTCTCAAAAAAAAAATGTTCTGTTACCTGGAACTTCAAAACAATGCAATTCAATACATGACAATGTGAACACATTCATTGTTATGTAGTAACAAAACTCATCCACTGGAGAATAAAATGGTTGGTGATATTACTCAGTAGTAGAACATTTACTTAGAATTCAAGAGCATCAGGTTTAATCACCACCGCAAAAAAAAAAAAAAAAAAAATGCAGACTAAATATTTATATATATATTTTTAATTTTTTAGTAATACATGGACACAGTGTCTTTATTTTTGTTTATGTGGTGCTGTGAATCGAACCCAGTGCCTCACACATGCAAGGCAAGCACTGTGCCACTGAGCCCCAACCTCAGCCCAAAATATTTATATTAACTAGTCCTATAGACTTAATATAAATACATAGAGAAAAATTATATTTTATCCAGTTTTCATGACTTCAGTGTGTCTATTAACTTGATTTGTTATAAACAAATACTTTCTCAGGTTTTTCTGCACTATGTTAATATCTGAGTATCTCATTTCTACCATATCAAGTAATAATACCCAATAAATTGTAAACGAATGAGATTTTAAACAGGCCAGATTTTCTATAAACACATTAATTCTAATAATTCTCATATTCAGAAATAGATGGAGCAAAATAATGTTGCTGTACATTTAGATGTCAACTTTTTTCTTAATAATAAATATTTTCCTGATATGCAGCACATGCATGCTACAGGGACATCTGTGGATGTTATAAGCATTAGGATAGGATAGAGTTTAATTTTTTGATATTTTAATAAAGCTTTGACATATTCTTGGTATGTATAAGACATCTATTGAATCCTAAATCTCTGTAGATTTGTAAAGTGTAAGCTTTCTTTAGAAGTTTTGTCAGATTCCTTACTTTCCTAGGGTTTAGTCACTATTATAATATCTTTCATGTTTTTAAAATATTGAGCTTTGATTAAAAACTTTCCCACTATTTTTTTTTTTTTTGGCAATTTTAAGGCTTGTTTCCAGAATGAATTTTCTGGTGATTTGTAAGATGTCATTTCACAATAACTGATTTCTATGTTGTTTAGATTTGTATGGATTTTCCCAAATTTGAATTATTTTATACTTGATAACACTAGAATCATACCTAAAAACTTTGCCACATTCTTTACTTTTGTAGGGCTTATCTCCAAAATAAATATCTGGAATTAAGTAAGGTCTTATCTTCAATTAAAAGCTTCACCAAATTCATTACATTTTTATAACTTCTTTCTCTGAATTCTGTGGTGTTGAGGAAGATGTGATCTTCAATTAAAACTTTTGCCACATTCTTTACATTTGTATGGTTTCTCTCCAGTGGGAATTCTCTGATGTACCATATGGTTTTGCCTAACAGTAAAAGCTTTGCCACATTTTTTACATCCATATGGCGTTTCTCCAGTACAAATTCTCTGGTAAATAATACAGTATGATTTTCATTGAAACACAGGTCGATTGTTTACATTTGTATGGCTTTTTCTCCAGTATGAATTCTCTGGTGTCCAGTAAGACCTGATCTTTGATTAAAAGTTTTGCCACATTCCTGACATTTGTATGGCTTTTCTCCAGTATGAATTCTCTGGTGTCGAGTCAGATGTGATCTTCCATTAAAAGCTTTGCCACATTCTTTACATTTGAATGGCTTTTCTCCAGTATGAATTCTCTGGTGTACAATAAAGCTTGGCCTAAAAATAAAACCTTTACCACATTCTTTACATTTGTACAGCTTTTCTCCAGTATGAATTCTCTGGTGGTGAGTCAGAAGTGATATTCCATGAAAAGCTTTGCCACATTCTTTACATTTGTATGGCTTTTCTCCAGTATGAATTCTCTGATGTACAATAAAACTTGGCCTAAAAACAAAACCTTTACCACATTCGTTACATTTGTATGGCTTTTCTCCAGTATGAATTCTTTGATGAACAGTAAGGTATGCTCTTTGTTGAAAAGCTTTTCCACATTCTTTACATTTGTATGGCTTTTCTCCAGTATGAATTCTCTGATGACTAATAAGACCTGATCTTTGATTAAAAGCTTTGCCACATTCCTCACATTTGTATGGCTTTTCTCCAGTATGAATCCTCTGATGTCTAGTAAAGCCTGATGTTTGATTAAAAGCTTTGCCACATTCTTTACATTTGTAGGGTTTTTCTCCAGTATGACTCCTCTGATGTACACTTAGGTTTTGCCTAACAGTAAAAGCTTTGCCACATTCTTTACATTTGTATGGCTTTTCTCCAGTATGAATTCTCTGGTGTTGAGTAAGGTGTGATCTTCGAGTAAAAGCTTTGCCACATTCTGTGCATTTGTATGGCTTTTCTCCAGTGTGAATTCTCTGGTGCTCAGTAAGAACTGATCTTCGATTAAAAGCTTTGCCACATTCTTTACATTTGTGTGCCTTTTCTCTCATATGAATTCTTTGGTGAATAATAAGATTTGATCTTTGTTTGAAAGCTTTGAAACATTTTCTACATTTGTATGGCTTCTCTTCAGTATGAATTCTCTGATGTCTAGTAAAGCTTGATTTTCTATTAAAAGCTTTGCCACATTCTTTACATTTGTATGGCTTCTCTCCAGTATGAATACTGTAGTGTTTAATATGGTTTAAATAACACTTAAAGACTTTCTCACATTTCTTACATTTGTATGATCTCTCTCCACTATAAATACTATGGTGTTTAGTAAGGGATGAATTTTGAGTAAAACCTTTGCCATATTCTTTACTTATGTAGGGTTTATCACTACTATGATACAGGCTTAAGGGATCTTTAAATCCTTTGACATATTTTTTAAACTTGCTGGGTTTCCTTCCAGTATAAATTCTCTGGTGTTCTGTAATACTTGAAGTTTTATTGAAAGCTCTTTCACATTCTTTATATTTGTAATTATTTTCTTGAATATGAAAGCTTGGATGGATAAATTTTGAGCATGGATTAATAACTTTGTCACTTTTATCTTTGCAAAACTTTTGTAAATTATCACACTCATGTTTTCTAGAATTTAAAAAAGGATTAAATTATTATTAGTTTTACAGAATTTATATTCTTTTACACCAAAACCAATATAGTACTAATTACTTATGGTAGAGACCTATCTACAGGTCTTTAAAGATTTATTGTAAATATAGGTGTCTCTTCAACTATCTATAGCTACATTTAGATTAAGCAATATTAGGTAAGTACAAATCTTTCCATATTTATTTAAATTCTATGCATTGACACTAGGAGAAACTGTTCATTGCACCCATTTTTTAAATTAACAATTGATCACATTCAAACTAAAACAAGTTTCTTGTTTATTTTATAATCTCTCATCTACAGAAGTATTTAAATGAATGTGTACACAATGTTACATTTCAAAATATTCCAGTAACTAACTGAAGTATGGAGGACTCCATAGGAATTTTTTTTTTTAGAGGAACTGTATAATTCCCAAAATGCTCTGCAAACATATATATGAAGGTACACATGGGTCCTCAAAATGACCAGCATATGTGAAGCAGCTTATACCTGACTCAGCTAATGCCCCATATCCCTACTGACACCTTGCCCTATACCCACTAGCCCTTGCTTTGGGTTGTGAGGGGCCTCTGTAGGAGCAGGGCCATGGCCATGGCCATAACTGGCTGCAGCAGCCTCCATGAAGCCAAAGAGCTAGCTGTGTCTACAATGGGTTTTTAATTTTCTAGCTAAAATTACTATCATTTTGGCCCTTGCTAAAAATCCCTCTATGTAACTAGCTCACTGGAAAATGTAATAGAATACTTTGAATGTATTGAAATTACATTCTTTGGGATGCCCAGCTGACTAGGCCTAGGGCCTCTGAAGAATCTCATGACAACAGTATTAAGTTTACTGGTGACATTTGTGGGATCCAGTAAGTCTCTGGATCTGACACTGGAGAAGTTTGTCCTGCTATAAATAAGAACAAACCTCATCCCATCCAAACCACAAAGTGTACAAATCTTCTGGGATTCAAATTTGGAGTCCCATTGAAAAACCTGTTGCTATGGAAGATTAGGCATTGACTGTCAACTGGAGCAGCTAGAAGGCATCTGTGTGTGTGAAATAGAAAGAACATGGAAGCTATTAGGCATAAACACCTGATTCCTGGGAACTCACAGCAGCAATCCTGCTGATTTGAGACTTCCCAGTATGTGTGATATCCTACCTAGCTTTGTCTATGGTCAGCACTGTGCTGAAGATGGAATGATCCATTGGAGCCACATAGCCTCACAACCTCTCAAAGATGAGTGTGACTTGCCAGGATGCCAATCAACCTGTCTTCCAGAAGGATTCTCTTATTGAAATCTTATCCCTACCTTTAATGTACTATTTCTTAAATAAAATCTGGAGCCATTTTCTAGTCATTGTTTTCATCTACTATGTGGACTAGAGGATTTATGAGGCACTACACTTCTTTGAATCTAATTTCTCACTCTCTTTTTTCTTTACTAATAATTTCAAACTTTTATCTTCCCAGGTGGCTTATTACATTTTGAGCAGGAAATTACCGTGGTGGGGTGATAGACACGCCATGACATGGAGTGATTCTGCTAAAATACAAGCTATAAATAGCCTTGAAACTACACCAAGACTGCTTCCAGAGGAATTAAAATTAGAAATAATTTGACTCAACTCATCAAGAGCACCAGAGTCTCAGGGATAAACATCTACAAAATTGGGCTTCTGAAAGTATAGACAGACTCATGGAATGACAAAGAAAAACTAGAACTCTGTTTCCTACTGGGGAGAAGGTTGATGGTAAGACTCTTTCAAAGGTGGCCTTAATTAACAAATGTTCCTGCTTTACTTTCCTCCAGAAATTTTTAGTTATAAGCTGGAGACCTTAACCCCCCACCCCATTTTCCCCACCACTACAATGCTGCCCTTTTTCCAGGGGTGTTTTCTACCTCTTGACTCAAGCAGTAGTCTCAGAAGCCTTTCCACTGTTCTCAGGAGACCCCCATATCTGCTTTTGGGGTGTGATTAAATCCTGCACTCCTTATGAGCTGTGAGTTTTCTGGGTTCCTGTGCCAGGAGTTCTTTGATCTTTTCCTTTGCTTGAATTGTTTTTCATGACAGGTAAGCTGTATGCTTATGTGATGTGTTCTAGAAAGATATAGCTGTGCCTCTTTTTTTCTTAATTCTTATTGCATTGAAAAAGCAATGCTTACCAAACTTCCACCTTAAATACATTTAATTTCTGAATAATTATTTTCAAATGATATGTTCTAGCGAGACTCACCATTGCTTTTCCATTTCTCCTTAATCTGAGTGTTCCTCATGTCTCTGGAAATACTACAGATGTGTTTAAAAGATGGGACAATTTATACTTGGTAGGAAATTACTTCCATATCACCTTGTACAACTGACAGATTAGAGTACTGCAGTTTTATATTAATAATTTGCCGACTTTCATTTAAGTGTAATCATGTACAGATCATTAAAAAAGTTTCAAAACATAACAGATTAATCAGTGTTTGAACACTGGAGTTTTTATTAAAATTTATATTTCTAATCACATTTTTAAAGCTGAGAGAATTGGTTGGGTGTTTATTTTTCTGAAGGTTTATTTAAGATACAGCTTCATAATGGTCTGTAAGTATTTTATATATAGGTAGTTTGGTACATGTTGTATTTGAAAATCTTGTATATTATAACTGGTTTTATACAAAATCTAAATGGTGAAAATTATAAAATTACAATAATGTAGTTAAAAGTTTTAACCAAAAAGTGACTTGCATAAGTTGACTAGTAAGTTTTCTGAGATCTTATGTAATAAAATAACCCAATAACACCATAATTTTCATTATACATTACTATCATGCATTTGCTATGTTTAATAAGAAATTTTCTGAATTTCACTGTCCCAAAATTTTCTATTCTTTATTTAAAATGAAATATTTATCATCTTAAATTCCATACCTTCTCTTTATCAAGTTTTGAAAAAAATATTTTATTTTCTGCTCTCCTGAATATTCTTGGTTTTGATGAGAAGAGATACCTAAAAGAAATTTAAATAACAAATTATTCCACTTAATACACTGTGGTGAACATTCTCTGCACATATATAAAACTGTATGAAGGTGAGAAAAATAGCCAGAGAGCAGTATAAACCAAGATCATTATTACTCAAAAAAATATATAAAATTTACAACAATATTCTGAAAAAACTTGTGAAATTATTCAAAATTGTCTTTAGATTTCACAGCACCACAAATAAAGTAACACAAAATCTGACTAATTTTACCACAACAATGTGAAATTTTAGCCTCCCAGTTCAACTTTTTCAGATTCAACATATGACTCAAATGTTGCAGCAAATGAGTTTACTCTTATTTCTTTTCTTTTTTCTTGTGGTTAGTGTTACTTGGGCTTGAACATAGGCATGTTTTACCATTGAACTACGCCCACAGACATTTCTACATGTTTACATTTTTTTGTTTGGAGACAGTATGTCATAAAGATACATAAGCTCATTTCAAACTTGCCATTCTACTACCTCAGTTTCCCAGGTATATGAAATTATATGTGTCATTACACCTGATATATTTTTGTTTTTTTAGTAACTTCCAAACATTTTCCAAAATGACTATAATGATCTATTTTGAGAGGATTTTAAAGAAAAACATCCCAATGAAAATAACAGCACACACAAAAAAGGGAAAAAATTGACTGAAGCAAAGATACAACATTAGTAACTGAGATTTAGGAAATTAAGAGTTGTTAATTATCTAAGCAATACCAAATAATCATGAAAAGGTATTTAATGAACTAATTAACAATTGAGAAAATTGGGTTAAATTTAGAAAAATATAGCAACAGAGAAAGTAAAAATTTTATACTAGAAATGTTCTTTAAGAAAGAATGTCTTGGGCTGGGAATACAGCTCAATTGGGAGAGTGCTTGCGTTGCATACACAAGACCTTGGGTTCAATCCCCAGCATCACACACAAAAAAGAAACCATGTCTGATAAATTAGAAAGGTGAGGAGAAAAAAATATCAAATGTTATAAAATCAATTAAAAGACTCAAGGTAAAGAATTTGTAATCAAAGTTTTAAAACTCTTCAAAAGAATTTTTTGATAGGTCTAAGAAAAAGAGAGGTTTTATTTACAAAGATACTTTTATATGGTTAACAGTTGATTTCTTAGTAAAAGACTTCCAGAAAGGAATTAGAGCATATAGTCAAGTTTGTTGAAAGAAAAAGAAAATATTAACGAAAAATACTATATCCACCAACACTATTTTTTGAAGGTTAACAAAAAGAAAGGCTTTCAAAATATGTAAATGCTCAAAAGTTTTCTCATTTGTAGACCTGGTCTAAGAGAAAAACTAAATGGAATATTTCTAATAAAATTAATCTGCACAGCAACACCAATCATAAAATTTGAAAGATTTTGTAGAAAATAAAAAATATATACAAATATAAATTCCATTTTACTGTCACTGTGGCACATAAAACACTCAATTATGCTATAGAATTTGGAAGAATAAAGGATTAAAATTATTGTAAATCTGTTAACGGGTACAAGGTATAAAAGCAGCTGTGGCATCAATAACAAATCATAACAAGACATGTAAAGACACTGATTTTTCAAAATAACCCATTAGTTTAGTTTAAAATACAATGCAAACTTGTAGGAGACCTGGTCATGCAAGTGTGGTAAAGGGAGAGCCACAAGGCTGAACAGGTGGAAACACCTTGTTCTTTCTGGTCTTGGAACACCAAGACTTGGCCCAGGCCCCTTGCCAACTGATGTACCCAGAGACTTCTCTCCCCCTGGCCCCGGCTCCTTGCCAACTGATATGTCCTGCTGGACTTCTCTTCTTCTGACCTTGGCCACTTGCTAATTTCCCCTGGCCCTTGGCATCTTGCCAACTGAGATGACCTTTTAGGTAATTGACTAAAAATCAATTAGGTAATCCTCTGGTTGGACACCCTTGTGTATATAAGCTTCTACAATCCAATAAACCTTTGAGCTATATCATGAACAGTGCCTCCCAGTGCCTGATTCCAGATTCCATTGGCACCGTCACACTCACCTCCTATTGGGCAATCCTGTTCCAGAAATTCTCAACACAAACTAAGTAGTTTCATTAAACCACAAGTTAAAGCAATGTTTTAAAAGTAGAAAATCCTATACGAAATCAATAAAACATGCAAAGCTACAGTAGTACATTCTTCCTCATCAGTAATTTAAGTACAAATAAACTGTTCTGAAACACTAATCAGAACACATAATATGACTGACAAGACTCAAACTAAATTATGTAACTCTCAGTTAAATTTACAGGTTCTCTTTAGATCTAAGGTTACAAATAGACAAATAGAAAAAAAGGAAAAGAATATTACATTGAATATTGCAAAGATGATAATACTTATATAAAAGCTAATAAAAGACAAAGTACAATATTATATAAAGATAAATGTGTGCCAGTCTCTGTAATACAATACTATTAAATACAAGTGTAACTCAAATTGTATTTCCAAAATATATATGGCAAACACTTAAAGAATTCAACATCATAGAATGCAACAAAGTAATATTAGAGGACATCAATACCCAATTAATGCAAAGGAACAAAATAGCATTGGAATAGCACTTGGGTATTAGAAAACTTCAAAAAATATTAAAAACCAATTAGGTTAGAGAGGCAATCTTCTCAATAGTTGATGGAATACTATTCCAAAGAGACCAGGTTAAAAGCACAAATGTTAATAGATATTAAAATATTTTAATTGCTTTATAACATAATGTAATTAGTTGAAGATCAAAAGTGGATGTGATATCCAAAAAGTCATGAATATGAGTTCAAAGCCAGATTCAGCAATTTAGCAAGGCCCTAAGTAACATAGCAGTCTCAAATTAAAATATAACAAAGGCTGTCATAGAGGCATGATAGCACACTCCTGTAATCCTAGCACCTCCAGAGGTTGAAACAGAAAAATTGCAAGTTTAAAGCTAGCCTCAGCAAAAGCAAGGTGCTAAGCAACTCAATGAGACCATGTCTCTACATAAAATACAAAATAGAGCTTGGGATGTGGCTCAGTGGTCAAGTGCCTCTCTGAGCTCAATTCCTGGTATCCCCCAACACACAAAAAAAGGACTATTGATGTGATTTAGTGGTTAAGTATTTCTGATATCAAAAAGAAGTGCCCACATAACCCAAAGCAATCTAAGTCTATGTAATACCTATCAAACACTCAATATTATTTTTGTAGAAGCAAAATAAGTTATTTTAAAAAATTCTATGGAGATCCAGGGTACATAAATAACTAAACATTAAAAAGATTTTAAAAAATTCTGACACAAAAATAATAAAAGCTACAATATTCAACAGTTTTATGTTAACAGGAAATTAGATGAGAAAGCCATATGTAACAAAACTGAGAATACATCAGTTAGCCCTCAATTGTATGGTCAAATTAAAATATATTTACAGATCTATGCTCAACAACATCATTCAATAAAGACAAATGTGGAGAGCCAATCAAATATCTTTTCACGTGTGTGAATAAATGTAATTTGGAATAAACTATGAAATGTTTACAAACTTTACAAAGATAAGAAGTTAATAATATCTACAATCATCAACTTTTAGGATGGTAGGCTAAGTGAAATAAGTCATTCACAATAAGACAAATACCATGTGCTTCTGCTTATGAAATACAGAATGTAACCAAAAATAAAGGTGAAAAGAAATGGTGACTGGATGAAAAGGTGAGGCACAAATGAGCACATGTTTTGGAGAGAACTGAATTTTACTTTTTTTTTCAGTATTTTTTAGTTGTTGATGAACCTTTATTTTATTCATTTTATTTATATGCAGTGCTGAGAATTAAACCCAGTGCCTTACAAATGCTAGGCAAGCATTCTACCACTGAGCCACAAACCCAGCCCCTGAATTTTACTTTTATGTGATCTTTCTAGAAATGTTACAAAACAAAATATATCAACACTACTGAACAGTACATTTAAAATATGACATTAAGGGCTGGGATTGTAGCTCGGCGGTAGAGCGCTTGCCTCGCATGTGTGAGGCCCTGGGTTCGATCCTCAGCACCACATACAAAGCAATAAAATAAAGACATTATGTCCGTCTACAGCTAAAAAAAATATTAAAAAAATAAAATAAAATATGACATTAAGTTTAAGTTAATGATTTTGACCACAACTATAATTTGAAATATATAAATAAAATAAACAGAATTGTGAAAATCTTTTTACCTTTAAAATACTAGGATCTTACACTTAGACAAAAGAACACATTATATGAAGATGATGAATATGCTAGTAATTCTAGGTACTTGAAAGGCTGAAGCAGGGAAATGCAAATACATCTTCAACCACATAGCAAGAATCTCTTTCAAAATAAAAGTCAATACAGGCTAGAGATATAGCTCAGTATTATAGCATGCCTGAGTTCAATCCACAATATACATACATATGCCTATATGTATGTATATAAGAAAATTTAGATAAATTATATAAATAATCACATAACAGTAAACTATCAAGGCACTATATACAAATCAAACAAAACAAGGGAAATATCTATATAATTAAAAGCATATATCACTTTATTTAAAATAGGTTCACATGCATTTTAATTTTACCTAATAGTGTCCTAAAGTGAGAACTCATGAAAATTTTTATTCAGTTACAACATTTATTTATACACTGAAGCTACTCTAAACAGTGGAACTAAAAAAGACACAGGAATTAGAGAAAATATACCCCACAAAATTCTAAATAACTGTACTACTGTAGAAATACTTCTTTTAAAAAATTTGTTGTAGTTATAGATAGACAGCATGCCTTTATTTTATTTGTTTGCTTTTATGTGGTTTGAAGGATCCAATCTGGTGCCTCACATATGCTAGGCAAGTGTTCTCCCACTGTGCTGCCCCAACCCTAGAAATCCTTTCTTAAACCACAATTTTTAGCTATACTTATATAACCACCAGGAGCGGGCATTGTCAATCACTGATATTCATTACATGGCAGAAAACTTTAACAGAAAATCTAGTATAAGCATTTATAAAAATCTCTAATGAGAAAAAATATAAATACATAAATATTTAAATTATATTAAGAAAACTCTTCTATGATATCAATAGATTACAATGATTTAACCTAGAGATAGTTAGTAAGGTGTGCATATTTTCTAGGGAGCCCCCAAGATGAATAAACATGTCAGATTGTGCAAATTCTCACAGGCATTGGGGAGTAATTTGTTAATTTGAATTTAGGGAGATCACTGGAGAATAAAAAGGAGCTTAAAGATTTAGGAAGCATGATAAACATAGTTCAGGGTAGTCTCTTCAATGACTGTAAGAGAAATATACCTAGGTTTGGAAAAAAAATATTTCTGTAGGATTTTACCTCCTCAATTACCATTTTAAAATGTGACTACTTCTTTGACATTTTGACCTTTGATCTTTATTCTTTACTTCACTGACTTCTACCCACTTGGATATATGCCTAGTGTCATTTTTCAAATTCCAAGGTTATTTCCTTGGGGACAGAAAGGTGACTAAGGATGACTTAGAGAAAGCAAAGTGTGTTTATTGGAAAATGGAATATGACTTTCTTTTCTTTCTTTTTTTTTTTTTTTTTTTGGTACCAAGAGCACTCAGGAGCACTTGACCACTGAGCTACATTCCCAGCCCTCAATTTTAATTCTCTTTTAACTACTAATGTTTCTTAATTGTGTCTTCATTAGGAAAAAAGAAAGAAAATATATCATAGAAGATTCTAGACTTTTTTTAATGTTTTTCTGACAGAAACTCAAATACTTTGGAACAATTTTTAATCTCCAGATTTTGAGAACTACTTTAAATTATCAAAAGAGAATAAAGAAAATACGTTAAAAAGAAAAAGAAAAATTTTAACATTTTCTTTTCCACATAAACAAATGCCCACAATTCATACTAAAATAAGAATCTAAAACTTTTTTATGAAAAATAGAAGCTACAAAATTAAAAATTTAAAAATAGATGGTGAATTAGAAATTCTGAATGAAATTCATGCTCACCCAGAAAGACCAGGTTTTTATAGATCTCTGACATCACAGTTCTATATAAATTCTGCTGAGCAGGATCTA
>PVHX01024100.1:0-24615 GCA_004024805.1 Geosciurus inauris
AATAAATTACTTATTTTCTGATATTGGGGATTGAACCCAAGTATCAAAACTTTACCAATGAGCTACATCCCCAGCCCTTTTAATTTGTTATTTTGAGACAGGGTCTCATTAAGTTGCTGAGGCTGGCCTCAAACTTGTGATCCTCCTGCCTCAGCCTCCCAAGTTGCTGAGATTATAAGTGTGTACCACCATGTCTGGCTAAGAATTTTTTTTTTATTACTTTGACCATTTTTTTGCATTTTATTAATCTGTTATACTGCCTATTTAGTGGAGAAAAAGCCAAAACCTAGGCAGGCTTTAGTCTCTGCTTCTAAGACTGGAATAAATGAATATTAACCCCTCATAGAGCCATTTGAGAATCATGGTTTTTCAGTGTCCTTGACAGTGCAGGAGTCATTCTCTGGACAGATAAGAAAACTGACACTACAGAAAGGAAATAGAAATATATAGTAGAAGGCCCCATACATGGTTAAGAGATAGACTAGACTAAGGCCTGTAGTTCTGGGGTCTGCCCTCTTCCTTTGTGTCGGTGATGGTATGAGCATTTTGTACCTGACCTGGGAGCCTGTCCTAGAACCCAGCTGCTCTGTGGTGGTGGTGGTGGTGGGGGAGGGGCCGGGCCCACAGCATAACTTGTGGCAGGCCAGCGGATGTTGCCAGGTTCTGCCTCCTCTCAAGTTTTCTGTCTTTCCAGCTGTGGCTGGGGACACACCCCCGGGGGGATGCCAAGATCCTTGACAACCGGATCCCACAAAAGACCTTGGGCCAGTGGATTGCTGAGAACCAGGACTGCTTAGGCTCAAAGGTCAAGGACACTTTTGATGGCAAGCTGCCCTTCCTCTTCAAAGTGCTCTCAGTGGAAACAGCCCTGTCCATCCAAGCACACCCTAACAAGGTACCAGAGCAGAGTAGGCTATAGAGGTCAGGGTAGGGAAAGGCTTTTATTGCTACTCTTACCTCATCCATACCAGGCTCCAGCCCAGAGCTAAATCCAGGTCTGTCCACTCCCAAATTAGCTCTGCAAGGCCAGATGCTGGTGATACACACAGTAGCTATGTCTTAAGTGGACAGCTGACCAGCCTGTGCCAGGGGTTTCTCCAAGCTTATGCCCAGGTCTCTTCATCTTCCCAACTGGCTCTCGGGGAGAGTTCAACTTCCAGGGCAGGGCACACACCATAGCTGTTGCCTCATTTCCCCATCATGGAGTCTTCTGTACAAACTTCCCAATCCTAGCCTAAGCAATGGTTTGTCCACATTTCTCAGTTTTAGATAGGCAAAGTAAGACCCAGAGAAGGGAGGGGTCTTTACCTTTTGAATTTACCCAGAGTCACAGTTTGTTAGGGTCAGAGCTTGTTTGGGTTTTCTAATTCACTGGTGAGGCCTCTTAAAGTCTGCCCCAGCTCTCCCCCAGATTTAGTCTGTTGCCCAGTCTTGGATTGGCTGAACCCCGAGTTTCTGCATCATGCCTTGACCAGGTGCATTGCCAGAGGTAAGAAGCCACTGCCATCTGGCAACTGGGAGGGGTAGAGAGCAGGGGCTGATAAGACTGATATTCCTGCTAGGTGATGACTGCTCTCTGACCCTCCTCCTCCCCTGGCCACCCATAGGAGCTGGCAGAGAAGCTGCACCTCCAGGCTCCACAGCACTACCCTGATGCGAACCACAAACCAGAGATGGCCATTGCTCTCACCTCCTTCCAGGGCTTGTGTGGCTTCCGGCCAGTTGAGGAAATTCTAACCTTTCTGAAGAGTAAGTTGGACAGAATGCTGAGGGCCTGTGTATTGGGCCTGGGATGTGTGGGAATTCCAGGCTAGAGTGGGAACAGGGACAGAGAACAGAGGCTGAATGTTATAGGACCTGAGGGCTGCTTAGCCTCATGCAGCATTGTTTGGAGCCAGTGGGTCATGTTAATGAGACCAGACCCAAGTGTGGTTGCAGAGGGCTGTTGGTGAGTAATTGGTTTGTACTTCAGGGTTGCTTAGTGTTGCCTGGCTCCTTGGTTAGGGATGGGATGTAGTCCTCCTATCAGTCCTTCTGTGGGTTCCATCTTAGCATTCCTGATATGGGTCCTGGTTCTGGCATTCCTTCAGAGGTGCCCGAGTTCCAGTTCCTGATTGGGGATGCTGCAGCAACACAGCTGAGGCAGAGCATGAGCAGCGACACCCAGGCCATGGCCTCTGCTCTGAGGAGCTGCTTTTCTCACCTGATGAAGAGTGAGAAGAAGGTGGTGGTGGAGCAGCTCAACCTGTTGGTGAAGCGGGTCTCCCAGCAAGGTGGGCATAGTTATAGGCCTGGGTGGGTGCACCCTGGCCTGGGCTCCTTGACATAGACACAAGGCTGTGGGGACAGGGTTCTCAACCCCTTTTTGCCCAACTGGAATACTAAAGAGCTCAACTTAGATGACCTGTTGGCCACTACCATTTCTTTCCCAGTCTTTGTGGAACAAGGCCATAGGTGGAGTGCTGCTTTCTGACTGGTTGTTTTGTCTAGACAGTTAGAGGCAGACTGGCCTTGAAGACTCTTCTGATGCCAGGCATTCAGAGATTCTTCCCAGTCCTACAGCTGCTTCCTATTAATAGACTTGTATTTTGGAGATGGAGAGCAGGAAGGGGACAAGAGGATCATCTCTCTCTAGAGGACTGATCCTTAGTTCTCTCAATCATTAGCTTTTCCATAACTACCTCCTATCTGCCTGATATGTGCTAAGGAGAGTTCAGGAAATGACTGATGGGTATGATCATCACCTTTGGGTTGAAGAGTCATTATAAGCAGCAAGAAATATAAGGCAGACAACCTCTCAGCTATGAGCTGATGTGGTAGCCCCGCTCCTCCCTTTTCCAGTGGCTCAGAGCTCTCTCTCTTTTTTTTTTTTTGGGGGGATTGAACTCAGGGGTACTCGACCACTGAGCCACATCCCAGCCCTATTTTGTACATTTTTTAGAGATAGGGTCTCACTGAGTTGCTTAGCACCTCGTCATTGCCAAAACTGGCTTTGAACTTGAGATTCTCCTGTTTTGGCCTCCCAAAGTGCTGGGATGACAGGTGTGCACCACCACGCCCGGTTCCAGAACTCTCTTCTGGCTCTATTTCTGCACATTTCCCCTGCTGTGCTGCCTTTGAACCAGACATTGTTTCTTTCACCCAAGCATAGTCTTTTTTGGGGGTGGGGTAGGGTGGGGGGTGTTTTTTCTGCTTGTTCTTACAGCAATATAGATTACTCCTGCCCTGAGCTCTCAAAGCTGCCTGCTCATATGTCCAGGTACAGCCTTAGCACCTGTGAGTCTATGCATCATGTACATATTTTAAAACTGGGGTTCTCTCCAGGCCAGGGATCTGTTTCTGAACTTCATATTTGTTCCAGTGCTTAGCAGAGTAGCCATTCAACATGTTATGAAGACTGAACCACCCTCCAACTCAGACCAGCTGGTTTCTTCACTGTGGCACTTAACATACTCTACCTTTATTTATAAATACCCTTCCCACTTCTCTGCATGCCCTAGTGAACCCAGTTCACCCCATTCTGTGCCTCCCCCTTCCAAGAAGTCTGCTCTCACCACTGTAGCCCAGGCTGAGCTCATTTTCCCTGGTTAGTCTCCAGGACACATTTTGGCCCTTGGCACTTTCTGCCTTGTGTTCTCTGGGGTAGACAACCATCCCAGTTTGCCAAGGACTAAGATTTTCTGAGACATGGGACTTTCAGTGCTAAAAAAAGGGTATGTCCTGGCCTAAGAGAGTGTTCCCCTTCATGGAACCCTTTTGAGCCATCTATCAATGTAGAATGTGAGCTCCAAGATCAATATTCTCAATGAGGGGATCTTTGGCAATCGTGTGGAAACTTTTTTGGTTATTAGAACCTGGATTAGGGGTGATGGTGGTGTCTTGTGGATAGAGGATAAGGATGCATCCAGCAATGCACAGGACAGCTCTATATATAACAAGGGATCCAAAATGCCAGTAGTGTTGAGATTGAGAGATCTTGTCTTGAACAAAACACACTTTAGCCCTTTTAGAGGTCAGTGTAGGCCAGGTAGACAGTTGAGCTATGAGAGATGGCATTTGTGTGGGCTGGAGTATTAGGAAGGCTGGATCCAAAGAGTAGGGGATGGCTAGGACAGGCCCAGCACAGCTTCTGCATTCATGTGGGCAGGAACTCTTCCCCAAAACTCCCTGTCCTGAGTAGGGCTAGAGTACGCTAAGTGGGACTGAGGCATTGGTCTACTCTGATCCTCAGTGTCTGCTGGAAACAACATGGAGGACATCTGCGGAGAGCTCTTGCTACAGCTGCACCAGCAGTACCCAGGTGACATCGGTTGTTTTGCCATCTACTTCCTAAACCTGCTCACCCTGAAGCCTGGGGAGGCCATGTTTCTGGAGGCCAACGTGCCTCACGCCTACGTGAAGGGAGGTGAGCCCCTTTTCAGCAGAACTGCCATCCCTGGTAGACCTTGTTTTCCCATCTGGACAAACAGGATGGTTGGGGATACTTTCTCTAAGGACCATTCAGCTTGGAGCTCTGAGAGCTCCTGGGCTCAGAAGGGAAACTGCCAGTAGAGATGGTGAATGTCAACCTGGTGGTAGACACTGCTCATGATCTTCTGCCAGCCTATGAGGTAATAAGACTCTCCTGTTAAGTCCTGTCAGTGAGTATGGGAACTGAAGTTGGAACCCAGGCTATATTGGACAAGGCTGCTGTTCTCTCCCTCACATCATCCAGCCTTTATATGCCTGTTCTACTTTTTTTTTTTTTAAGTACTGGGGATTGATCTCGGGTGCTTTACCACCAAACTACATTCCCAGCCTTTTTTGTTTTTATTTTGAGACAGGGTTTCCCTAAATTGCTCACACTGTCCTTGAACCTGCAGTTTTCTTGCCTGAGCCTCCCAAATCACTGGGGCACAGGCATGCTCCACTGCACCTAGCCATCTGGTTATTTTTAATATTAACATATGCATTAGGGCCAGGTGCGGTTATGCACGCCTGTAATCCCAGCAGCTCAGGAGGCTGAGGCAGGAGGAAGTTCAAAGCCAGCCTCAGCAACTTAGCAGGGCCCTAAGCAACTCAATGAGACCATCTCTAAATGAAATACAAAAAAGGACTGGGCTGGGGATGTGGCTCAGTGGTTAAGTGCCCGAGTTCAATCCCTGCTACTTAAAAAAAAAAAAAAAAAAAGATATGCATCACCTCAGAAGGTGATTTTCGTCTGTTGGCATCTTATCCACTCATGTATAGGATTCTCTCACAGAAGTAGACTAGTCAGGAGGTTTGGGGCTCCCCTAGGGGTTAACATGACTCCTCTTGATCTGTCACCTGTTTTTGGAGTCTGGTTTCTTAACCCTATTCTCCCAGAAAATGGTATTCACACATTTTTATCTAACTCTACAAGGGGTTCAGAGTTCAGGTTAGGAGGCCCAGCCTCAGAGAGCCACCTCCAAGGCATACTTCATCAGCTTAGCACATGACAATTGTCTGTCCCCAGACTGCGTGGAGTGCATGGCATGTTCAGACAACACAGTGCGTGCTGGCTTGACACCCAAGTTCATCGATGTGCCAACTCTGTGTGAAATGCTCAGCTATACCCCTACCCCCAGCAAGGACAGGCTCTTCCTCCCAACACAGAGTCTGGAAGACCCGTACGTCTTCATCTATGACCCCCCTGTGCCAGACTTCACCATTATGAAGATGGAGGTAAGTGGGAGGGGGGATGGTGAACTGGCAAGGGTCACAATATGGAGTATACCTAGGGCTGGGTTTCCCTTCTGTCAAGCATACTAGTGGTGATAGCTACAGGGCCTGTCCACTCTATACCTGGGACCTCCATGCTGATAAGAGCTTGAATATTAGGGGAGGTGGCAGCAGGGCTGTTCCTCACTGCCCTTGAAGTTGTCCTGAGTCTGGGAGCTGATGGATGCAGTCTGAGCTGCACTATCCTGCTTCTTCCTGTCCAGGTCCCCGGCTCTGTCACTGAATACAAGGTCTTGACACTGGACTCTGCCAGCATCCTCCTGATGGCGGAAGGGACAGTGACAGCCAGCACCCCCACAGCTCAGGCAGTAATCCCCCTGCAGCGTGGTGGGGTGCTCTTCATTGCAGCCAATGAGAGTGTCTCACTGAAGCTTGTTGTGCCTAAGGACTTGCTGATGTTCCGAGCCTGCTGTCTGCTGTAGAGATGACTGCCTTGCTAGCTCTCCTCTGCCAGTCACTCTAAATCCAGGCCAGTCCCAGCCCTTTCCTTGTATTGCACTCTGTGTGCACCCTAGAAGAGCTGGGAGAGTAAACCTGTAGGTTGTGACTCCTGAGCATGCCCAGGCCGAACCATCTGCCTGATTTCATCATCTTGGGATGAAAGGCCCATTGGAGGGCTAAGGCTTGATACTCCTCACCATACCTGAGCCAGGCTCTTGCCAGTTCAGGAGCCAACAGCTCTACTCCAGCCCACAGCATTAGGTTATCTAGTGAAATCTGTGACCCACCATTACCTCAGCATCCATCAGAGCAATTGGTAAGGTATCTTTTAAGAATAGGGCTCTCACCCTGGGACAAACTACTTATTTCTTCAGCTGCAGAGGACTGGGAAAAGGTAGGCCTTTTGCTCTGTCAAAGCAATTAAAGATCACTTATATTGACCCCCGTAAAGAACATTTCCACCTTTGGCATATCTGTCTCTGAAGTGGGCTGAAACAGCTCTCCCTGAATGTTGTCCAATTTTTGCTTTATTCCTACTTCATAAAGTGGGTAGGCTGGATCCCAGAATCTTTTTATAGCAAGTAGTGGGAGAGAGGAAGCCAATTTCAGCCTTGGATGCACAGTTTGCAGGCATGCCTTGAGCTCTGCAGAGAGAGAAGCTGAGTCTGAGGATATACTAGTGCAACACTCCCTTTTTTTGGTACCAGGGATTGAACCCAGGGGCATTTAACCACTGAGCCACATCTCCAGCCCTTTTTAAAAATATTTTGTTTAGAGACAGGGTTGTGCTAAGCTGCTAAGGCTGGCTTTTTTTTTTTTTTTTTTTAAATATTCTTTATTTATAGATGGACACAGATATCTTTATTTGATTTTTATGTGGTGCTGAGGATTGAACCCAGTGCCTCATGCACACAAGGCAAGCACTCTACCTCTGAGCTACAATCCCAGCCCCAAGGCTGGCTTTGAAGTGTCATTCCTTCTGCCTCAGCCTCCCAAGCCCCTGGGATTACAGGTGTGCACCACCACATCCAGCACAACACTCCTATTTTTCAATTGGCCTTAAACAGGAGTCTACAGACTAGAGCTAGTAGACCAGTTCTGGTCATACCTACTAATTTACATACATTTTGGCTGCTTTCAGGCTACAATGATAAAGTCAAATAGTTGCACCAAACTACATTGTCTGCAAAGCCAAATTAATTTATTTTTTGTAGTACTGGGGATTGAACCCAGGGCCTCATGCAGCTAGGAAAGCATTCTACCACAGAGCTATATCCCCAACCCCAAGTTTTTTTTTTTTTTTCTGGTGGTGCTAGGGAGCAAACCCAGGACTTTCTGTATGCTCTACCATGGAGCTATTTCATACCACTAGCCCAAGCTAAAACTACAAGGTGAAATTGTCAACTTATTATTTAAACATATTGTTATTACAGATTACAGGGACTCGGTGACAGAATGATCTAGTTTTCATTGTGAGAAACCCAGCTACCTCTCTTAAGCTGGCAGGAAGTACTAAGGAGGGCATCTTCTCTCCTTATGCTCATCTCCAGGGGTGAGATACACCTCTGCAAGGCTGCTTGCCCACTGGTGTTGCTGCTGAGGTTTCTGACCTGTAGTCTTAAATCCTGTCGCTCCAGACTAAGAGAATCAGGCCACTGCTCCTCTTTCCTGTGGAGCAAAGGCTTAGACTCAAAGAGAAGAATATTTCTGGGCTTCTACCTCTACTACATCCCCTGTACAATGCCATTTCATAAAACTACCTTCAAAAATATTTTGGGACAGGGTATGATGGCACCTGCCTGTGATCCCAATAGCTCATGAAGCTGAGGCAAGAGTAAGATTGGAAGATCAAAAGTTCGAAGCTAGGGCTGGGGTTGTGGCTCAGTGGTAGGGCGCTCGCCTTGCACGTGTGAACCACTGGGTTCTATCCTCAGCACCACATAAAAATAAGTAAACAAAATAAAGACACTATGTCCATGTCTAACTAAAAAATCACAAACAAACAAACAAAAAGTTCGAGGATAGCCTGAGATCTCGCTAGACTTAGTGAGATCTTGTCTCAAAAGAAAAAAATTAGAAAAGGCCAAGGATGTAGGTCAGTGGCAGAGCACCCCTGGGTTTAATCCCTAGTACCACCAAAAACAGTTTTTTGTTTTTTTGACTCTAAAGGTTCTTCAGCTGATAAATAAAGATGAGCCGGAAAGAAAGGGTCTGCTAAAGGGAACCCATTCTAAATAGTGACCTGCAAGGGCCCACTCCATGCATGATCTCCAGTGAAACAGGCCTGAAAATGATGCCCATGGGGAACAGCAGAAAAAGGGGAGGGTGCGTCCAGGAAGAATTGCCACTACTGGGCTGTTGCCACAACAGACACAGCTCAACTAGCATGATTGCATTTATTCTTATTAAATGTACAATAGTGTAGAAGTACAAGCCAAGAGGTCTGTAGAGCACTGTGTAGACACCACATGGAACTATTCCTGTCTGTGAGGGAAGCCCAAATGCACCTCTCTCCACAGGGGACTGTCACCCACATAACATCCAGCACTCTGAATTAAGGCTGTTTGGCTCCGAGCAACTTGGTGTCTTTACTGGTGGTATTTTGGTCTGTGGTCCTTGACCCCAAACTCACCATTTCTGTCCCACCTTACTACATGTTGTCCCCTGCTCCACATCCCTGCAGCTTTTTCTACAAGTAATTCCTACACAGAGTTGCCCAGCTCTGGAACATCCCTTCCAGCAAGAGTTGCAGCCAAGTGCTCCAGTGTTGGTTACAGCAACAACTTACCTAGAGGGTATGGTTTTGGGGTCCTGCCACCTCCCAGCAGCTGCCAAATGCCCAGGTTACTCTGTCCTAACCAAGTCTCCCACAGAAATAAGGCTCCATAGCTGGCTTCCACAGCTACCTTCTGCCTTAAGTCCCCACCACTATCACCAAGTCTTTCTCTACACTGTCCATATCTGTTCTTCCCCTCCATAGAAACCTGAAGGCCTGGAAACTAACTGTGGTGGGGTAAGAGGTTCAGAATGGAGATGCTAATGTTCCTTGCTATGAATGTCGGGCACCAGGGTAAAGTTGCAGAGTTCCATTCCAGAACAGAATAACAACCTACCTCCTCTGTCCCTAGACCCCAAGGTGATACACACCTCTGGTTTCTGACCCATCTCCCTTCTATGATGCTGCTAGTTAGCAGACTAAATCAACCACAGCCTCTGAATACTGTAAACTCCTTCCAACCTTCCAGTTTGAGAAAAACTATCAAGCTCTACTAGGATGACCTTAAGGATAGTTGTCCAACAAATGATTAAGGTCTTATTTTATATCTGACTTCTCAGTCTTCTAATTACCTCTTGTGATAGGGATACCATACCACGTCCTATAGTGGTCACAGGACATTAGGTAAAGCGAGAGCCCGGACACTCTTGGTGGGGCCTACACCCTAATTATACTGTGCCCCTTGGGCTGAGAACCCTGTCCACTCCCACTTTACCATGATCCTGGGTGAGGCAAAAATGGATGAGGAGCAGTGAAAAACTAAATTCTAGCAAGAGGCTAAGTATAACGAGAAATTATCCAGTGGGGGCAACAGGAAATTTTGCCTGTTTCTGCTGTCAGGCTGGGGGCCAAGAGAGGCGGGTTCACACTGAGGTCTGCTCTAAAGCCTGATCCTTTATTTTTGGCAGAGCTAGAAGTTGAATCCAGGGCTTCACACATGCTATGTAAATGCTCTGCCACTGAGCTACACCCCCAGTGCACAAAGTCCAATCCTGAGCATCCACTGTGAGGCTCATGCTGAGGCAGAGGAATCTGGCTCTAAAGGGAAGGCTCTGTACTGGTGGGCTGATCTCCTCAGGCAGAAGCCTGGTTTCTAGCTTTGGTCTCTCCTCCCAATTCTGAGAGGTTCAGTCTAGGCCAAAGAACCCAAAGCAGCACCAGCAGAACACTCACTCATTGCCACTTCCCACAACTTTAAAAAAGCAACAAATAGGAAGGCACTCTGCCCTTGCAGCTCTCTCTGCTGGTAATCATGGAAACTGCAGGCTTCTGGAGCCAGCTCCAGAACCTTCAAGCCAACCTTCCAACTCAGACTGGGTGGAGAAGCTAGCCAAGAGCAAGGAAATACAAATAAATAAATATGTACATGATGGACCAGTTTTTCTCTAACTATGGAAGGGCTGAACGAGTTACTACAACTACCCAAACAGTCGGACTGGTGGTGTCCCCCAGCTTCAGGGATTCTGAAAGCCACTATCCTGATCTGTCATTAAGCAACCTGCTATATGCACTGACACAGATGTAATCTGAAGAGAAAAAAAGGGACCCACTTTGCTGTTTTGGTTAGTCCACTTTAGAGTTGGGAAGAGAAGGAAAACATGGAATTTCTTGAACTGGTCTCAGTTAAAAATTTGAATTTACCAGCAATAAGCTATAAAGTGCCATCTCTTGCCTCCACACATCATCTAGCACAGCCTGGATTTAAAAGCTCTCTTTTCCTCTTCCATAGAGCACCATGACAAATACCAATCAAGATATCTGCAAGTGTTTTTCTCAGTCACCTGATAGTCACAATTCCTGTTTCTGCCCTTATTAAAGTAGTCTAAACTGCTCCAACAACAGAGGAAAACTGCAGAGTTCTACCCATTCCCTCATCACCCAGATTGGAAGCGGGGCTCTGGCCTGAGAAGCACCAGGTGAGGGCTGTCCTACAGGTTACTGACCTTCCCAGAGGGTCAGTGCCTCCACTGATTATGAACTGACAGCAGTTCCCAGTATACTCTGAGCTATGAAGGGCCAACAGGGCTCTGTAGGCCTCATGGTGAGCGGGGTCCACCTTGGAGAGTTATGGCTACTGGAGGGTACAGGAAGAATCCCCAAGACAGCACCAGCAGCAGGAGCATGTGGAGGAGGTCATAGGCTTAGGGGGAATGAGGTCCAAGTCCTCGTCATCTGGAATCTCATCCAGATGATAACCATCCTGTAGCAGCTGCCGGCTCACATCCTGGTTTACCTGCTAAGAGAAAAGAAAAGGGGATTATAAGCCAAGATAAGGAGCAGAAATAATTGCTGCCCAAAAGGCAGCCTCACATTCCCACATAAGTGCTTCCTGTCCATGCTCCACCCCCAGGCCAACCCCACACATCCCTGACTATAGGAGGAAGTATCTCCTTTTCCTGTTGTGCCTCACCCAGCAATGAGGGGCACCCAGGAGCCTTAGCTAGTACTGTCCAGTCTTCACCGACCCTCAAGGGAGCTGCTCTCACTAAAGAATCCTGAGGCATCTAATACCAAATTCTAGATTATGTTTGAAGTCATTGTTCTTATCTTTCCCACTGAAAACCCAGATGTCCCTGTCAAGGTTAAAGAATATAGGACAATGACAACAGAACAATGGGCTAGAGTAGTAGAGGGTTATGGATTACCATGGAAGTGAGTAGGGAGCGGCTTTGTTTGCACTGCCTATTAGACCTGTTATCTTTCCCTGCCAGCAGAGCTGGGTCCCTGCAAAGTAGAACCAGCTAGCCTGGTTTCACCAGTTCCACTGAGCAGACAGAAAATAAATGAGGCTGGAAAAAGACCTCCTCTGGTTCTTGGCTATTTTCTTAGTTTTAACAATCAGTCTCTCAGACACTCAAGGAAGAAACAATGTGCAAACTGCTTTACTCTTTCCCAGAAACAGGTTAACCAAAGATTCCAAGAGAATAAGGAAGAAATATTGGTGGTCTACAGTTATGTACCCAGCATTTTCCTTTAAAGGGAGTTAGCTACATGTTGGACTTTTTTTTTTTTTAAGAGACAGGGTCCTAGCTGGGCAAGGTGGCATACACTCGAAATACCAGCAACTCAGGAGGCTGAGGCAGGAGGATTTTAAGTTCAAGGTCAGTCTAAGCAACTTATTGAGACCCTTTCTCAAAATAAAAAAAAGAACTAGGGATGTAACTCAGTGGTAAAGCATTCCTGGGTTCAATCTCAAGTACTGCAAAGAAAAAAAAAAGGTCTTTCTGTGTTGCCCAGGTTAACCTTGAACTCTTGGCTTCAAACAGTCCTGCCTCAGCTTCCTGAGTAGCTGCAACTATAGGTGCATGCTACTACACCCAGCCAAGAATTTTATGTTCTTGGATTTGTCTGGGACAGAAATATGTCCCAGAAATATGTCCACAAAGCCAGCCCAGGAGTGTCTCAGTCTGGAACAATTGAAGGAACTGCAGTTTTTTGGCCTGGAAGAAAGAAAACCTGGTAAAAGACGAGCAGGAGAGTATTGAAGGCTGATCTCAGGACAGTCAAAAGGGAGATTAGAGTTGTGCTGGAAGGCAGGTGTAGGACCAATAAATGGGCCCAGGTTGCATGAAACATTTCAGATTAAGAAGGAAGACTTCTTGCCAGGCACAGTGGCACATGCCTATGATCCCAGCTACTCAGGAAGCTGAGGCAGGAGGATCTCAGTTCAAGGCCAACCTTAGCAACTTAGCAAGACCCTGTCTCAAAAAAATAAAATAGGGCTGGGGTTGTGGCTCAGTGGTAGAGCACTTGCCTAGGAGGTGTGAGGCACTGGGTTCGATTCTCAGCACCACATATAAATAAACAAAATAAAGGTCCATCGGCAACTTTTAAAACCACTTTTTTAAAAAAAGTTAAATAGGTTGGGGATGTAGCTCAATAGTAGAGCACCCCTGGGTTCAATCCCCAGTACTGGAGGTGGGGGTAATGCAGGGAGACTTCACTAAAAGTTACTGAAGAAGGGGTTATGTATGTGTTGGGGGTGGGTAGGAAGCAATGCTTCTTGGAGGTAGTAAGTACCCAATTACAAGAAGCATTCAAGCAGAGGCTAGTAAATTTTTTTTAAATATTTTTTAAGTTGTAGATGGAAACAATATCTTTGTTTATTTTTATGTGGTGCTGAGGATTGAACCCAGTGCCTCACGCATGCGAGGCAAGCGCTCTACCACTGAGCTACAATCCCAGCCCCAGAGTCTAGTAAATTCTTAACTAGGATCTATCAAAAGGATTCCTTTAAGTTGTGGTCTAGACTAGAAGATTTTTGAGGTCATTTCTAACCCTGAGGATATATGGTCTCCTGGATTTTCAACAGATCTCCTAAGACACCTATACCTCTGCTGGGGGAAGAGGGCAGAGTGGAAGATCGGAGAACAGACCGGAAGTCTGGTACAGTGCTGTGCACACAGCAGGCACCAAACAAGCATTTGGCAGTGGCGGTGATGCTGCCTGTAGCCTGGCCCTGCACAGAAAGGCGCTCTGGACTTGCCTCTGCAGAGGAATACCCGGAAGAGTATCTGGATTCCAGCTCTCCATCACTAGGAGAAGAGGAAGACAGTCAGTTCAGGGGAGGCCCATGGGGCACAGCTACAAATGGCAAGGTAGAGAACATGCAAAAGGAGGAGTGGGTCTGAGGGACTTGTGAAGCAAAGACCACACCATAGAACTCAAGTCCAGAATCTGCAGTGAGTGCAAATGGCTCCCTCAATTGGCTCCAGTAGGAAGAGGGTCAGTTTCACAAATAGTGCAGATATAATAAATTAGGTCAGGAAGATTCCCTGGAAACACATTGGTGCTCCAAATCCTAGAGCAGGATGATTACCTGTGAATCTTCCAACCAAGCCACCCTGGGAAAGGATAGCACTCAGAAAAGAAGAGCCCTGGAATGGAGGGCCTCAGAGGAGACAGGAAACAAGCAAAGGCACTAAGTTATCTGTAGTGCTATCCATGTCATTCCCCAAGGGGTACCACTCACCTGTCAGAATCAAGGGACACCAGGTTTTCATCTGGGCTCTGGCTAAGAGCAGTATAGCCCTTGTTAAACTTCACTGACCTAAAGGGAATGGGGAGGAGAAATCAAACAGATGAAAATACAGGCATTTCACAGGGAAAGGCCTGATAATGAAAAAACTGACTGCACTACTCCAGACTGCCTTCTAATTGGTCACATGACCACCACTGCCTACAGCTCCTCAGAGTATGTATGGCCCCATTCCACTCCCCAACCCATGCTCCTGGGGAAAGCATACCTTCCCTTTTATGAACCAGCAAAAGCAGCCCCCCCCCCATCTTATTTAATTAGAAGTTCTTGAGCAAATTCCTTCACTTCTGCAAGTTTCAGCTCGCAGCACTAAAAGAAGGCATTGAAGCGGGTAGCGGTGCCGCATGCCTGTAATACCAGCCACTCAGGAGGCTGAGGCAGGAAGATCACAAGTTCCAGGCCCTAAGCATCTTAGCAAGACCCTGTCTCAAAATCAAAATTAAAAATGGCTGGGGATGTGGCTCAATGAAAAAGCACCCCTGGGTTCAATCCCCAATGCCGAGGGGGGGATGGGGGGGCGCGGCAGAAGAGAAGAAAATAATGTTATTCTTCCCATTTTTAAGATAGCCTGACAGGCTGCCGTCAGGGAAGCACTGGGTCATCCTTAAATGTGAGCACCCTGTCTCCCAGGCTGAGGGATAAGGACTTTGGAAATTGCCGGCAGAGAGGAGGTGGAGCCCGCTGAGACCTTTTCCCTGAAGAGTCGGGGCGGTTCGGCAAGGACCCCAGCATGCCTTTTCTCCGCAGAACGGCCTTGGCCAGGTCCCGGTGCTTCTCTGGAAGTCAAAGGGCCCCAGTCAGCCGAGTTTCCCAGAGTCTGCCCTTGTCCCCCGAACGCCTGGAGACCGCTCCTACGAACGGATTTTTTGGGGCGGAAGCGGAGCGAATCGAACCCTTTACTAGGAGCGGGACCACTGGGCTCTAGGGCCCAGCCCAGGAACGCGGCAACATTAAAACCTCCCGCATCGGGCCACACTTACGCAGCTTGGCCTGAATGGACGGTGCGCGTGTCACCATGTACGGTCCACGCTTCTCCACTGCAGCGGGGACACGTTCCCCCAGCCGGAGAGCTCCGCTGGCGCTCCTCCTGGAGGGCGGTCCCACAGCTCCTACCGCATGCTCTGGGGCCCCGCCAGGCCGGGGTCCGGGGATGGAGGCCCTCGTCGCCAGCCCGCGGGGCTCTGCGGTAGCCATGGCCAGGCTCCGCCCAGTCGAGTGGCGCAGCCCCGCCCCACCGCTACCGAGCCGTCAGTAGACCCGGCGGGCACTTCTTTAGCAAGATGGCGGAGCGCAGGCGCGGGCCGTTCCCGCGGAGTTTTCCAGCCTACTAGCTGGGTGTTGGCACAAATGTTCCGCTCTGCCAGGAGTTGGGCAGCTTTGGTCTTGCCCGTCTGGTACACAGCTGCAGAACTTGAAGTCCGTCTGAGACTGGCGAGGTCGAGGCTCTGATGTTTCTAGTCGAAATAGAATAATGACATTTAAGAGTCGTGGGGTGTGCGCTGGCTGGGCGTTAAGGGTTTATGCCTTTCTACTGACCCGGCTCTCTAAGCTCTGGCAGCATCTCCTTTGCGGTCTTATCGCCACAACCCGAGCTTCTGAGGATGGGCTCGGAGAAGCTTGGATTGGACAGAAAAGATCCGTAGAAGGAAGAGAGGTATTCGCAGAAAAGAGAATAGGCTCCAGGGGTACAAAGACCTTGCAGAGGTGGCACAAACTGGCTGCAGTGCCTGTGTTGCTTAATCCAAGGCCAACCCCAACTTCTCATGCCACGTGGTGCCTGACACCAAGGACTGGCTGACCCTTTCTAGGCCTCAGTTTCCACATATTACAATGGAACCCTGGAGCTGGAGGTGTCATTCAGTGGTAGAGTGCTTGCCTCATATGGGCAAGGCCCTAGATTTGATTGCCAGCACCAAAAAATACAAAACAAAATGGAACCAATGTCACCACCTGTTCTACAGTGACAAAAACAAAATAGGCACAAGGAGAGTGAAAGTGTACTTTTTGAGTGTGTGGCAGGGTACAGTGCAGTGTCAAGGCTCTTGACTCCTTCAACCCCCAAGGAATGTTCTCGTGGCTGGCTGGAAATAAATTCCAGATCCTTGTAGAAACTGCCAAATATCATGAGCCTGTTCCATGGCTAATGTATTGGCCTCCGCAGGGTAGTTCATGGTGTGCAGACTCTGAACTGTCTTCGGTAGGATAAGAAGAAAGCAAGAATTTGGGGCTGGAGTTTTTGAAAAATCAAACAAAGGAATAATTTTGGTGTATCCTACTCCCTGCATAATTTTTTTTGATCATTTTCGATTTCCAGAAACATCAGTTTCATATGGCTCAATTTAATCTTTTTTTTTTTTAAATATATTTTTAGTTGTAGATGAACATAAACATCTTTATTTTATTTATTTATTTTTTTATGTGGTGCTGAGGATCGAACCCAGTTCCTCATGCATGTGAGGCAAGCGCTCTACCACTGAGCTACAATCCCAGCCCCTCAATTTAATCTTTAATCTTCATTAACTCCTAATGAAGCCTATAGTTACTCCTTTTATACAAATGAGGCTTAAACCTGGTCAAACTCAGCACTTAAGTGATAATTTGAACCCAGGTCCTTGTTAATCCCACCCCAAAGTATTTTTCTTATGGTTTTGCTGCCTGTACCAGCTACTCTCTTTTACTCTGTGTGTGTGTATATATGGGGTGGGGGTGGGGGGAGTGGGGGGTGTGAACTGGGGATTGAAACCTGGAGTGCTCTACCACTAAGCTACATTCCCAGCAGTTTTTTTGTTGTTGTTGTTGGAAACAGGATCTCACTAAATTGCCAAGGCTGTCCTCAAACTTGCTATTCTGCCTCAGTCTCCCAAGAAGGTGGGATTACAGATATGTAACAACAAGCCAGAAACTGTTCTAGCTACTTTTGAAGCTGAGGTGGGGGAATCACTTGAGGCCAGTTCAACCTAGGCTGCTATGTTCAGCCTAGGCAACATAGCAAGACCCCATGTCAACAATGAAACAAGCGGCCGGTCGCGGTGGCGCAAGGCTGTAATCCCAGCAGCTCAGGAGGCTGAGACAGTACGATCTCAGGTTCAAAGCAAGCCTCAGCAAAAGCAAGGTGCTAAGCAACTCAGTGAGACCCTGTCTCTAAATAAAATACAAAATAGGGCTGGGATGTCGCTTGGTGGTCGAGTGCCCTTGAGTTCAATTCAGGTACCAAAAAAGAAAGAACTTAGAGAAGGAATACAATAAAGCCTTTAGAGGCCCATTAGCACATATACACAAAAAAAGGAATGTGTGCTATTATTACTTTACAGTGTTTTAATTATAGTCTCTCATTTGCCTTTATTTTGTATCATTTATTTTTAGCACAGGTCATAGCAATAAATATTTGTTGAGTGAATGTCTTTTCTCCTCTTAATTTTTAGTTAACTTAGAAATCATAGAACTTTGGAGCTAGGGACATGGTACATACACCTGTAAAATCCCAGTGACTTGGATCTCAGCATGGTGGTGCACGCCTGTAAACCCTGTGGCTGAGATAAGAGGATCTGAGTTCAAAGCCAGCCTCAGCAAAAAGCGAGGTGATAAGCAACTCAGTGAGACCCTGTCTCTAAATAAAATACAAAATAGGGCTGGGGATGTGGCTCAGTGGTTGAGTGCCCCTGAGTTCAATCCCTGGTACAAAAAAAAAAAAAAAAATCCCAGTGATTTGGGAGGGTGAGGCAGGAGGATCACAAGTTCAAAGTTAAAGGAGGATCACAGGTAGCCTTAGCAACTTAGCAAGACCCTGTCTAAAAAAAAAGAATGAAAGAAAGAAAAGAAAACAAAGGCTGGGGATGTGGCTCTGTAGTTAAGCAGCCCTGGGTTCAATATCCAAAAAACAAAATACACTGGGAATGTAGTTCAGTAGTAGAGCACCCATGAGTTTAATTCCCAGTACTGCTAAAAGAACTTTGGGGCTTACAAAGGATCTTAAATACATCTAACAATATATATGGGGGCTAGGGGATATAGCTCAGTTGATAAGAGTGCTTGCCTCCCATGTACAAGGCCCTGGGTTCAATTCCCAGCACCACAAAATATATGTATAAATATATATATGTGTGTGTGTGTATACAAATCTATATATAGATAGATAGATATAAACTAATTAATGAAGAAACTGTGATCTTGTGATAGTTGTACCCAATTTTTCTGGTCTGGATATGGGCTTAAGTATAAAAAAAAAAATTCACTAGGCACTTAAGAAAAATAAATTACCGGGGCTGGGGCTGTAGCTCGGTGGTAGAGTGCTTGCCTAGCATGTGTGAGGCACTGGGTTCGATCCTCAGCATCACATATAAATAATAAATGAATAAAATAAAGATCTATCAACAACTAAAAATATTTTTTAAAAAAAGAAAGAAAAATAAATTACCCCATTCCCAGAACAAACAACAAAACCTGGGTTGACCTGGACACAGTGGTACACGCCTGTAAGCATACAAGGCACAAAGCCCTTTCTTCTTTTTATTTTTTTAGTTGTAGATGGACACAATACCTTTGTTTGTTTTTATGTGGTGCTGAGGATCAAACCTAGTGTCTCACACATGCAAGGAAAGTGCTATACCACTGAGCCACAACCTCAGTCCACAAAGCCTTTTCTTACCCTGCTACTACAAACCTTAACCCATAGTGACTGTGCTGGGCCTAGGAATCCTCAGTTCTTATATTCAGCAAAGCTTTATTCATCTCCGATCCTGTGGCAGGTGCTATAGTAAGACCTGCAGACTTAATGATACAAGGTACTACCCCATTTCCAGTTCCCAGTCTCATTTCTTTGCTGCTGGGGATGGGAGAGGGTCCTTGTGGAGATATTCTTGGATATTAGGAACAAAGACACCCTGGTTTGGGGGCCCTCTTCCTCCCACTGGGCACTCATATCTTTTATCCCCAGCTCCAAATCATGAGAATCCTACCTATCCCCTAACCTTTCTTGGTCTTAGGACAGATGAATCTCCATCATCAGTTGAACTGTTTCTGCTGTACACTGGAGCTGAATTCCTTCATCTTGGCAAGTTATTTGGAGCTAGATAACAGAAAGGGATGGAGGACAGTAATTTTTTTTTTATATTTATTTTTTAGTTGTAGGTGGACAGAATATCTTTATTTTATGTGGTGCTGAGGACTGAACCCAGTGCCTCCCGCGTGCTAGGCGAGCACGCTACCACTGCGCCATAATCCCAGCCCCGGACAGTAATTTTTTTAATGCATGAAATTCAAGGAACGGCTGAATGCCCAAAGCTATGAAGATCAGGGATATAGGAAGACTTTAATAACTGGACCTAGTTTTGTTTGTTTGTTTTTTGGTACCAGGGATTGAACCAGGGGCACTCAACAACTAAACCACATCCCCAATCCTTTTATTTTCTTTCTTTTTTTTTGAGACAAAGTCTCACTAAATTGCTTTGGGCCTTGCTAAGTTGCTGGGGCTGGCTTCAAACTTGTGATTCTCCTGCCTCAGGCTTCCAAGTCACTGGGATTATAGGTTATGAACCACCATGTCCAGTTGTTTTTTTTTTTTCGTACTGGAGATGGAATCCAAGGCCTTGCCCATGCTAAGCAAGTCTTCTACCACTAAGGTACATGCCCAGACAGTGATTTTTTTTTTAATCCCATTATTTTGCTGAGGAGATGCGCTTCCCATCTCAGAAACCTATCTCACCAGGTTTGACTATCTAGTTCAGGGAAACTTTAACTTTACCCATCACTGGTAGTACAGATAACTAACAGAGCATGTAAATATGGAAGTCTTTCTGGGGTCCCAGGGCCATGGCCCTACTACTACTCCCCCACATTAACTCATATTACACCTCCCCCCGAGTAAAGAGATATTTCCCAGTCTTTACTACACCCTCATATGACACTGGCATATCCACTTCAGATAAGGAAACTGAGGTCAGAGGTTAACTTGTCTAAGGCCACAAAATTTTACAGGTGAAGAGTTGAATTCTTTTGCTTTTGAGACAGGGTCTTGCTATGTTGTCCAGAATGATCTCAAACTCCTGTACTCAAGCAATCCTCCCACCTCGCCCTCCCAAGGAGCTGGAATTATAGGCATGCACCACTATACTAAGTTTAGAGTTGAATCCTTGTCACCAGTCAAGTGTGTCTCCCCTTCGTACTGGGTATTTTACCCATAGTCACTCTACTACTGAGCTAAATCCATAGCCTCTTTTTCATTATTTACTTTGAGGTAGGGTCTCACTAAGTTACCATGGCTGGCCTCAAACTTGTAATCTTCCAGTCTCAGCCACCTAAGTAGATGGGATTAAAGGTCAAGTGTGTCTTTAATGGTATTTTCCATGTTTTCATAAATAAATATGTGGAATCTACTTCCAGAGCATAATTCTTGCTCTAAACAAGATATTTTCAGAATTAACATACTGGGGAAAAAGCTAGTTACATGCAGGGGCATGGTCACAACCGTGGCAAGCTGAACCCAGCACAGAATCATCTCACTTTTGGTGGTCAACCACATTTCCTCTTTGCAGGAAAATGAAAACCAAACAATGTTTCTGCAAAACATGACTCCTTCTGTTACTAAGAAGGACAAGCTCCCTGGTAAACAGTTAGACAGGAAGAACTGCAGTGACAACTAGTGATGTCGAGACAAGAATAGCTAGTCTTTTTTTTTTTTTTAAAAAGGGCACTTTTTTTTTTAATGGACACAATATCTTTTATTTATTTATTTTTATGTGGTGCTGAGGATCGAACCTAGTGCCTCACGCATGCGAGGCAAGCGCTCTACCACTGAGCTACAATCCCAGCCCAAGAATAGCTAGTCTTAAGCCATCTTCCCAAGCATATCCAAAAACTAACAAGACATAATGTCACTAATCTTTCGTTCTCATTGTCAGGCTGCAGGGCAGTTCCCATTTTCAGATAAGGAACACACAGTACATAGTGGCACAACGATGCAGGCTGTAATCCCAGATACTTGGGAGGCTGAAGCAGAAGGACTGAAAGGTTTTTTGGTTTTTAATTTTTTCCCCAGGTACTGGGGATTGCACCCAAGGGTACTTTACCACTGAGCTACACATCACAAGCCCTTTTCATTTTTTATTTTGAGACAGGATCTCACTAAGTTACTGAAGCTGGCCTTGAACTTGAGATCCTCCTGCCTCAGCCTCCTGAGTCCTGAGCTTACACACATGCACCACTGCACCTGGCAAGATTAAAAGTTTGAGGCCAGCCTGGGAAATTTGGTAAGACCTTGTTTAAACATAAAGTAAAAAGGCTGGGAATGTAGGTAGGCAAATGCAAGGTCACAAGTTCAATCCCCAGTAACACACATTCACACACAAATACAAATCAGACTAAACTGTAATTTTCACTTTGATGCTGCTATATAGTAGTTTGGGATTCGAACAGTCTCAATCCAAACCCCCTTTGTCACCTTACTGCCACATTATGCTGCCTTCTATCATTTGGTAGGCAAATGTTATAAACAGGAGCTAGGAAAAACTGATATCATGACTCTCCTGAGGATATAATGGGAATTTCACATAATCTATGTAGCATATTTAGCCAGACCCTAAGCAATCGAATGAGATCTTGTCTCAAAATTGAAAAAAATAAAAAGGGCTGGGGATGTGGTGCAATGGTAAAGCACCCCTTTGTTCAAACCTTGGTAGCAAAAAATAAATTAAAAAAAAAATCCTCTATTCAGAAAAGCTGGGTATGGTAGGGAATGCCTGTATAGTCTAAGCAACTCTGGAAGCTGAGGTGAGAAGACTGCTTGAGACCACAAGTTTGAGAGAAGCCCTAGCAACATAGTGAGACCCTTTCACATAGCAAGAACAAAAGAAAAGAAATCCTCCATTCAGGATTTCATAGGCATACCTATGTAAAAATTCAGGTAGTACACTTTGTGATTTGCATACTTGACTAAATAGAAGTTATCTTATACTAACAAAGTTATTATAAAACACCCCTACCATGGCATATTATGCCCATTAAAAAGTAGGAGACTGGGGGCTGGGGTTATGGCACAGTGGTAGCGTGCTTGCCTAGCATGCGGGAGGCACTGGGTTTGATCCTCAGCACCACATAAAAATAAAATAAAGATTTAAAAAAAAAAAAAGTAGGAGACTGGGGCTGGGGTTGTGGCTCAGTGGTACAGCGACTGCCTCGCATGCGTGAGGCACCGGGTTCGACCCTCAGCACCACATAAAAATAAATAAATAAAATAGAGATACTGTGTCCATCTACAGCTAAAAAATTATTAAAAAAAAAAAAAAAAGTAGGAGACCCTGCCTCTACATAAAACACAAAATAGGGCTGGGGATGTGGCTCAGTGGTCAAGTACCCCTGAGTTCAATCCCCAGTACCAAAAAATAAAATAAAAAAAAATAAAAAAGTAGGAGACAGATACTTATCAATATAGTAATCTATAGTAATTTTAACTTAGCAAATAGGAAAAAAACAGGGCTGTGAAATAGCCTACAAGAATATGTAAGTGGGGGGCTGAGATTGTGGCGCAGTGGTAGTGCGCTTGCCTAGTACGCGTGAAGCACTGGGTTCGATCCTCAGCACCACATAAAAACAAAGATATTCTGTCCACCTACAATTAAAAAAATAAGTAAATATTAAAAAAAAAAAAAGAATATGTAAGTGGTAGGGCAGTGGTGCATACTTGTAATCCCAGTGGCTCGAGAGTGTGAGTCAGAAGGATCCAAAGTTCAAAGGCAGCCTCAGCAACTTAGGGAGGCCCTAAGCAACTTAGTAAGAACCTGTTTGTAAATAAAATATAAAAAGGTCTGGGGAGTACTGGGGCTGTGGCTCAGTGGTAGAGTGCTTGCCTAGCATGTGTAAGGCATTGGGTTCCATCCTTAGCACCACATAAGAATAAACAAATAAAGGCATTTTGTTCATCTGCAACTACAAAAAAAATTTAAAAAGGGGGTTGGGGGTTGCTGAGGATATGATTCAGTGGTTAAGCACCCCTGGATTCAATCCCTGGTAAAAATATATAACTGTCAAGATTACTATAAGCCGGGCGCAATGGTGCAAGCCTGTAATCCCAGCATTAAGGGAAGCCGAAGACAGAAGAATCTCGAGTTCAAAGCCAGCCTCAGCAACGGCGAGGTGCTAAGCAACTCAGTGAGACTTTGTCTCTACATAAAACAAAAAATAGGGCTGGGGATGTGGCTCAGTGGTTGAGTACCCCTGAGTTCAATCCCTGGTACCAAAAAAAAAAAAAATTACTATAGACAGCTTTCTATATATATGTAAGTGAGCCAGGCATGGTGGCACATACCTGTAATCTTAGTAACTTGGGAAGCTAAGACATGACGGTACTAAGATCAAGGCCAGCCTGGGAACTTAATGAGATTCTCAAAACACAAAAGGTTGTGGAGGTAGCTCAGTGACAAAGTGCCCCCAGATTTAATTCCCAGTACTCCAAGGGGGAAAAAAAAAGGTTAACATTCCTTCTTTGTTGTTGCACTATAAAAAAAAAAAAAAAAGATATACTTTTGGGATATTCTAAAATATTTACTTACAGATCAAAGGATATATGAGTTTTAATTCCAAGTATTTGGAGTTGGGTAAGGGTGAAGGCTATAGATGAAAAGAATGGCTAGGACTGTTAACTGCTGAAGTACAGCAATGGGGTCCATGGGGAGTTTTACTAGTACTCTATCAATGTCAATGTTTGAATTTCTATAGTAAAAAAAAAGTTATTCTCTTCTTTCTACATGTCAGCCTTCAGTTTATGCCATACCCACCTCCAAATGGTTTTTTTTTTTTTTTAAATATTTTTAGTTGTTGATGAATCTTTATTCATTTACTTTTATATGTGGTGCTGAGGATTCATTTAGTTGTTGATGAATCTTTATTCATTTACATTTATATGTGGTGCTGAGGATCGAACCCAGTGCTTCCTGCATGCTAGGCAAGCGCTCTACCACTGAGCTACAGCCCCAGCCCCCAAATGGTCTTCATTGGAAATATCACCCTTTGTTGTCTCAAACTTTAAATTCGTCTCACTAGTCTCTTTTCAGAACCTGAGGGCTTCCTGCCCTGAGATGCCTGATATTTAATAAGTCCAGAATAAAATACAGCAACTTCTCCACCCTGAATCAAGATCTTCTTTTTACTGACTGTTCTTTTCCTATGATGGCACCTTCACTCAAACATTTAAAAAAGGCCTTCTCGGGCTGGGGCTGTAGCTCAGTGTTAGAGCGCTGGCCTAGCATGCGTGAAGCACTGGGTTCGATCCTCAGCACCACATATAAATAATAAATGAGTAAAATAAAGATCCAGCAAAAAAAAAAACTAAAAAAAAATTAAAAAAAAAAAAAAAAGGCCGCCTCGCTGGGCACGACTGCGCATGCCTGTAATCCCAGCACTTTGGGAAGCTGAGACAGGAGAATCGAGAGTTCAAAGCCAGCCTCAGCAATGGCGAGGTGCTAATAAGCAACTCAGTGAGACCCTGTCTCTAAATAAAACACAAAACAGGGCTGGTGATGTGGCTCAGTAGTTGAATGCCCCTGAGTTCAATCCCCAGTACCCCCTCAAAAAAAAAAGCCTTCTCAAAATTCCCATTCCCCCTCACTGAATTAGTTATCAAGTATAC
>PVHX01024101.1:0-24542 GCA_004024805.1 Geosciurus inauris
TACATTTTTCATAGTTTTTGAAATCGGGAGATTTCTTCATTTGTCCTCAAAAATCTCTTTTGGTATTTTATTGCTACTATTTTGTCTTTAATTTTTTGCATAGAACATCCTATTTTTCTTTTATTGATGTGAAATCATCTCCTTTGAGGATATTAGTAATTCTTTCTCTTATTTTTCCCTATATAGTCTTTCTTCCAAGTTGTCTTTTCCTAAATTTGGTCTCTGACTTCCGTGTTAGATAGAGGCTTTCTTAGGATGCTGGGAACCCCAGGCTTTTTCGCAGTTAAGAGTGGAGGGCAAGCTGGGTGTGCTGGCGCATGCTTGTAATCCCAGCACTTTGAATAGCGAGTTCAAAGCCAGCCTCAGCAACAGCGAGGGGCTAAGCAACTCAGTGAGACCCTGTCTCTACATAAAACACAAAATAGGGCTGAGGACGTGGCTCAGTGGTCAAGTGCCCTTGAGTTCAATCCCCGGTACCAAAAAAGAAAAAGAATGGAGAGCAAAAGCTAGTTGGCTGCTCTGAGCCTATAGGTGGATTTTTTGACTGCTTTATTGAAGCAAAGCCAGGCGGGCCTTTGGGGGGCCAGTCTAAACTCTTTATCTTTGAGCCTGTCCCCTTTACCCCTCTCAGGAGGAGCTTCCTGGCACCACCTCTCGGCTCTGATAAGCAGTGCCTGCCTGATCTGTCACAGCAGTCCCCTCTTCACCTCTGCTCTGGTTTCCAACACTGCGTCACTGCTCTCTCCAGTTTTCTGTCATGTGGCTTTGGGTCTTTGCTGAAGTTGTGGAGGGAGGCGGTGGGAGGAAAGTGAAACTGGGGGTGTCTGCTTCAATCCTTCCTTGGACCTGGAAGCCTTGGTGTTGGTATTTTACATTTGTTCTGCAAGTGAATGGAACGGTGGTGAAACGCTGACTGTTGGCCGCAGGCTTATTGAAGCTGTCACTTATGAATAAAATAGAACTCCAGAACCTTCCCCCTGTTGTTCTTGAATTTGGAAAGTGCAGGAACTCTGGGTCTGCTTTGCACAGCGATGAGCACATTTTAGCACTGTGGTAGACTTGGACTTTCGGGGGGGGGGCGGGCCGCATATCTCATCCATGAGCAACTGTTTTCCCCTAGCACCTGTGGCCTTGCAGAAGAACTAGAAAAAGAGAAGTTACAAGAACAGAAGAATGTCCAGCCCAAGTCAGCCTGTGGAAACGTAAGTATCTGTATCATTATTCAGCATTTACAAAACTCTGAGTAGTATCAGGATCACCCTAAACTAAGCACAGCTGGCTCCACCTCTTAAGGGATCCATTGTCGAGAGATCTAGTAACAGGCCAGCATGGAAAGACACACGGGGTAGGTGGTAATGGAAAGAGGCCGTCTCCATAGTAGCTCATGCCATGGGGAGGACTCTGGTCACTTCTTATTTGGAGCCCCTTTCTTTCTTTTTTGGTACTGGGGATTAAACCCAGGGCCACTTTACCATTTAGTTACATTCCTAGTGCTATTTATTTATTTATTTTAATTTGAGATAAGATCTTGCTAGATTGCTGAGGCTGACCTCCAACTTTTAATCTTCCTGCCTCAGCTTCCCAAGTCACTGGGATTATAGGTATGTGCCTCCAGGCCCTGGCTTTGGCCCCTTTCTTTCTCCCTCAGAGTGGGATTTGGTGTTATTCAGGCCTTGGACTATGATTTAAACTACTTAAAATATTGACATTTGGCTGGGTATGATGGTGCACGCCTGTAATTCCAGCAACTGGGGAGGCTGGGGTAGGAGGATCAGGTAGGAGAATCGCAAGTTCAATTCCAGCCTCAGCAACCTGGTGAGGCCCTAAACAACTTAGCAAGACCCTGTCTCAAAACAAAAAATAAAAATGGCTGGGGATGTGACTCAGTGGTTGATCACCCCTAGGTTCAATCCCCAGTACCAAAAAAAAAAGGAAAGGAAAGGAAATAGCCTGCGAAAGTATATTTACTTGGCTTTTATTTTTTATGCAACCAGAAATCTTGAAAACTCCTAGTATTGGGGTCCCAACTGGACATGCAAATGCACCCAGACCCTCTTCTGGCCTGCATCTCTGGGGTGAGCTGGCTCTTGGGTTCCCCACATGATTGCCTATTTTCTCCTGACAGTGCTATCTGGGCGATGCTTTCCGCTGCGCCAACTGCCCCTACCTTGGGATGCCAGCTTTCAAACCTGGGGAGAAGGTGCTGCTGAGCGATAGCAATCTTCACGATGCCTAGGAAGGACCCCATGGGACACATCTGCTCCTCCAACCAACTCCTGTCCCTCAGATCCCGCCACTGTGGCTCCTCCCACCTCCTTGGAATGCTGGCTCTCCCTTGGAAATCCCTTTTCAGGGAGGGTGCTTATTGACAGGGAAGCTGGCTGTGGGTGCAGTGGTGTCTAGTGCTGCTGTTTATCTAAAGACCAAAGCCTGGTGGGCCTGGCTTCCTGCAATGGGGGCCTCTTTCCTCATCTAGTGTTAGGAGAAGGCAGCAGGCCCCTCTCCTGATGTTACAGAAGCACTGACCAGACACACTCGAGCCAGACGTCCTTGAGTACATATGCTCTGGGACAAGCACCAGGCCCTGCCCCTGTCCTGAGCTCAGTTATCCTGCCACCTACCAGTCTTCCCAAGTTGGTGGTTTACTTGATACGCAGTTCTTAGTGACGAGTCAACTGCTTCATGTTTCAACACCAAAGGAGTCACTCACAGGTTGCTGTGATCCCATCCCATGTCTCCGCCCCTTTCCCCACCCTCACTTTAGTGTTGCATCTGTCCTGTGCCATTTCTTGTCCTTTCTAGGTATTAAACTTGCATCCTTCTGTGTGTCTGTTGTAAAGAGGGGCTGTTATATACGTGTGTATAATATCAGTCACAGCCATCCACAGTCAGTAGGGACCATGAAACTGTCTTTCTGGAGGAATGTGGTGTCTGCCACAAATAAGTCCAGTGCTGGACTATGAGATATGGCCTCTCTCTACTGCGGGAGAGTCCAGGTTGGTAAGAATTTGGGGAAAAACAGGATAGAACTCTAAACCAAGCAAAGTCTCTGAACAGAAGACCCCTTTGTTCTCACCACCCACCCACACACCTGGAATCCATCTTGCCAAATATTTGGAGAGATTGTGTGGATTTAAGAAACCTGGATTTTTACATTTTACCAGTAAATAAAAGTGTTGATTTGATTCTCTCAACTTGCTTTTGCTTACCCTGGTCCCCACTGCTGGAGTTAAGTTATGGCTGTGACTAAATTCTAGCTGGAGTCCAAATCCTTTGTGGGAGGTAGAGTTTGGAGATAGCCATTAGCCCCTGCCCTTGTGTGACCTTGAGTTTGAGCAAGACCTGTGAATGTGATAGAATCTCCCTTCTGGGATTAGGTGAGGTTCTGTGGCAAAAGCAAAAAGACTTTGCAGAGATAATTAAAATCCTAATGGATTTAATCAAAGGGGAGATTATCCTGAATGAACCTGCCAGGCAATTGATCCTTTAAAAGAACTAGAGAAGAAGAGCTTTCCCCACTGGCCTTGTACAAATTAGCACTAGTGTGAGAGGCCCAGGGGGCCAGAAACTCCTAGTGCAGACAAGCCCCCAGCACACAGTCCTCGTGAAAATGGGGACCTTGGTCCTAAAACTGCCAACACTGGCAGCTTGGAAGAAGACCTGGAGTTCCAGATGGGAGCACAGCCTGGGGTACCCTGATGGCAGCCTGGACCTCAGACACAGAAACAGATAATAGGGCTGGCCGTATAGCTCAGTGGTAGAGCACCTGCCTGCAGTGCATAAGGCCCTGGGTTCCACCCCAGCACTGCAAAATAATAAAACATGCTTGTTTGATGCTGGAGACATTGAGAAGAAGATCATAAACAAGTGTGTTGAGCAGCTACGTGTGCTGATTTACTTACACAGCCACAAGAAACTGACACAGCAATCGAGCTACAGAGCCACCACAAGTCGTTTCTGCTGCCGTTGCCAAGATGACGGGCAAACCTCAACTTCCAGGTTGAAGATGAGATCCTAAGCCAAAGAGCTTCCTAGGATGGGTTTAACAAATGCCACAAGCCCTTGCTGCCCTGATGCTTGTTCAGTCCCAGTTTCACTGCTGGTGAAAAGACGTGCTGCAGCAGGCATGGCCAGTGGGACCATGTTGGCCACCCTCTGCTGTGTTAGTCCATGGGGCCAATGGGGAGCCAGCCAGCTCAGCTGGGGCCAAGGGCCAAGAATTGCGGGGAGAGGCCTTGCCTGTGAGCAGTGCACATCTGGGCCTCAGGCTGCCTATAGCTGTGCTCTGTGAAGGGACAGAGAGGGGGACTCCTCTCTGACTTTGGAAGACCACAATTTTGAGGGCAGGTTTTGACCTTTTGCAAGCTCCAATATTGAAACCAAGAAGTGGTCTCAGATGATCACCAAATCAGTCCATTTGCATTTGAGGAAACAGACCAAAAGTGTAGCCTGCTTCCACCAAACACTGAAGGACCCTTTAAAAGTACAGATGTCCTATGTCTTTGGACGCTCAGAGTCAGTAGGCCTGACATGCTGGGGATCAGTTATTCTTTTTTCTTTTTTTGGTATGGGGGATTGAACCCAGGGGTCCTTAAGCACTGAGCCACATCCCTGGCCCTTTTTGGTTATTATTTTGAGACAGTCTCTTAAGTTTCTGAGTTTGGGCCTTGAACTTGTGATCCTCCTGCCTTGGCCTCCCAAATTGCCAGGATTACAGGCATGCACTATATATCAGCTGTTTTCTTTCTTAACTTTCTAAGGTCTTTGGCTCAGAACCTGTCAGTATACATTCAGGATTTTGCCTGTCCCCCTTCTGAACTATTCAAAAGCAGCAGGTAGAGTGGGCAGCTGGGCGAACCGTACCTTCCTTAGGGTGAGGGGCAGCCAAAGGTTGGAAGGGCTTTGAAGCATGGAGGAAGAGAAGGGAAACCAAGGCTGAGGCCTGCCCCAGCGAGGCGCCCTGGAGTTGCAGGATCGCCACCTGGCTGTAGGTGATGTTCAGTACGGCTGAAGGGAGAACCCCTGGTGCTGGAAGCACCTTGGCTGTTGGGCTGGAGGAGAGAGACAGAACTACCTGTGGGACAGCGGGCAGGAGAGGTTGTAGCCAGGTGGGAGCACACTGTTGGTGAGGTCACCTGGGCGTTCACCACTGGCTGCATATTAGGATCACCTGAGTAGCTTCCAAAACAAAGACAAAACCACCTGTGCCTGGGTTTCCCTTCCAAAGACTGATTACATCAGACTCTTGGAGCAGGACCTGCAGGCAGCAGTGTTTCTGCAAAGCTTTCCCAGGTGATTCTAAAGTGCATGCAGGGCTGAGAACCACCACCCTAGAACAATTCTTTCACACACCACCAGAAGATAAGCTAACACATATCCAAAGCAGCAATATTTGTAAGAGGAACCTGGATAATCCAAGTGGATATTAACCAGAAAATGGCTGAGTGGGTTTTGTGGCCACATGGAACACACCAGCAGTGGTGGGCTCCAGCTGTGCATGCCCGTGTGGACACCCCAGAACATGGAGTGGCGAGAGCAGGGCACAGAAACATGTGTGGACTACCTTGTCACGTATATGAATTTCAGAAGTTCAAAACATTCAAGGCACATCAGCAGATCAGGAAGGATGCAGGCATACTCAAGAGCCATGGACAACACTCACAGGTACAGAATTTAAGCTCAAAGAGATTGGCAAACACAAGATTCAGAACTACAGTTGGTTCTGGAGGGAGATGGAGCAGGAAATGGGCCTTCAGAGTAGCCGGAATGTCTTTGTTTTGTTTGGTGCTGGGGAAGGAACACAGGGCCTCACTCCTGCTAAGCACTTGCTCTGCTACTGAGCTGCATCCCATCCTTGAGGGTTCTGTTAAGCCGGGGTGAGGCGGTGGTAGACAGGTGTTTAATTACTGGCTCGTATGTCTTACACATGGATAATGGTCTGTCTCTGCTTATTTGTTTTCTGTGGTACTGGGGCTTAAACCCAACAGTGCTCGACCACTGAGCCACATCCCCAGCCCTATTTTGTGTTTTATGTAGAGACAGGGTCTCACTGAGTTGCTTAGCGCCTCGCCGTTGCTGAGGCTGGCTTGAACTCACGATTCTCCTGTCTCAGCCTCCCAAAGTGCTGGGATTACAGGCTTGCACCACTGCGCCCAGCAGTGCTGAGAATCAAACCCAGTGCCTCACCCATGCTAGGCAAGCGCTCTACCACTGAGCCACATCCCCAGCCCTCCAGGCCCTTTTTAATGCTGATATTGAGACAGGGTCTCACTGAGGCTGACCTTGAACATGTGATCCTTCCACCTGGACTTCCCAAGTAGCTGGAATTGCAGGCATGCACCACAGTAACTGGCCTTACACATACATTATGTACGTTATATTTATAGAAATCTTTATTGAAAAATAAAAAACCTAGGAAAACAAAACTCAGTCTAAAGGAAAATGTTGGTGGACTAAAACAAAGCCATATGCCTTCCCAACGTGAACCTCCAGGGACTTTGGCACAGTTAAATCTCATTAAGTATTTAAAAGCGGAGCCAGCCCAGCAGCCATATAAAGATACCACATGATAGTGGTGGTGATGACAACAGTACCCAAGGGAGGCACTGGGGTGTCACTCAGCAGGAGGTGGTGGAGCACTTACTGAGCATGTGCCGGCCGGGCTCCATCCCCAGCATCACCAAAACAATAAATAAAAGGAAAACCAAGAGAGAATGTCACCACGCAAAAGCAAATGAATACTATGACCAAAAAATATCTGTATTTTTAATATCAGGGATTGAACCAAGGGCCACTTAACCACTTAGCCACATCCCCACCCCTTTTTATAGTTTATTTAGAGACAAGATCTTGCTGAGTTGCTCAGGGCCTTGCTAAATTCCTGAGGCTGTCTCTGAACTCGAGATCCTCCTGTCTCAGCCTCCCGAGCTGCTGGGATTAGATGTGTGCACCACCGTGCCCAGCAAGACTGAAAGTTTGCTAGAAATTACACGAATATAAAAAATACAATGAAGAGATACAAGAGCTCAAGGAAATGGCAGATAAGACATAGAAAGATGTGCGATGAAAATGAACTGGCAGATCTGAGTCAAGAAGTGAAAAACATACATCCAAGTGCAAAGTCAATATTGGAAACATCACCAAGGAAGAATGGGCAGTGCTGAAATCAGGACAGAATAAGAGAATCCACCCAGATCACGGAGCAAAGCTCACCCAGCGCCCCATCAGCACATATGGTTGTTACGTGTCAATCAAAAACCAAATATAGGGGGCCTGGGATTGTAGCTCAGTGGTAGAGTTCTCGCCTCGCATGTGTGAGGCACTGGGTTCGATCCTTGGCACCACATACAAATAAATAATAAAAATATTTAAAAAAAAAAACAAATATAGGGGCTGGGATTGTGGCTCAGGGGTAGAGTGCTTGCCTAGCATGTGTGAGGCACTGGGTTCAATCCTCAGCACCACATACAAATAGTAAATGAATAAAAAAGATCCATCAACAACTAAAAAAATATTAAAAACAAAACAAAGCAAATATAAGCCAGGCGCTATGGCGCACGCCTGTTATCCCAGCACTCTGGGAGGCTAAGACAGGAGAATCGCGACTTCAAAGCCAGCCTCAGCAACTACAATCCCAGTTGCTCACTGAGCTAAACAACTCAGTGAGACCCTGTCTCTACATAAAACACAAGATAGGGCTGGGGATGTGGCTCAGTGGTTGAGTGCCTCTGAGTTCAATCTCTAGTACCAAAAAATAAATAAATAAATTCCAAGGAAGACTTGAAAATAATGTATATGTCCATCAATCAAGGAATAGTTTAGTCTTTTTTCATCTTTCCAAAAGTAAACCCTGTACACATCCACAGTCGCCCCCACCTCACCGCTTCACCAGGCCCAGGCACTTTGCTTGGTGGAGTATTCCGTGCACTACCACTGCCTTGGCTTTGGAAGAGGGCGTGGATGAGAGGGTTCCAAAGACTGTGGTCCCCTACGATAACGCCAGAGGCAGAAAAGCAGCTGACTGGGCACTGATTCTCTTTGGGCACATCCTCCAACAGGCCAAGAAGGTCCAAGTTCATTGTCTGACAGAGAAACAGTCCCAGGCAGGGAGGCAAATGTAGGAAGGTGCCAGAGGCAGCCATAACAAGGTAGAGATGGGAAACAGGCCCCAGGCCCCTGACCCCTTGTGTTAAAATGAGTCTATGGAGTCGGGCACCATGGCAAACACCTGTAATCCCTGTGGCTCTGGAGGCTGAGGCAGGAGGATCACAGGTTCAAAGCCAGCCTCAGCAAAAGTGAGGTGCTAAACAACTCAGGGAGATCCTGTCTCTAAATAAAATACAAAATAGGGCTGGGGATGTGGTGTGGTGGTTGAGTGCTCCTGAATTCAATCCTCGGTACTAAAAAAAAAAAAAAAGAAAGAAAGTCTGTGGGACCTGAATCTGTGGAAGGAATCTGGTGTCATATACATTTTCCAAGAGAAGAGAGCATTCCACACCACGCAGGGCCACATGTCTGGTAGGAGGCCACAGGAGCCAGCAGAAGGCACATGCAGCCTGTATGGGGTTTCCAGGGGAAAGGCAAGGCAGGATGAGAAGGAGCTTAGGACTGAAGGTGTAAATGGTCCCAGAGGGCCCTGGGCAATGCGCTGTCCCTAGCTTGGTACCTGGCCCTGGGTGATTTAGAGAGAATAAAATTTGATAAAGGAGATGTTGGGGGTCTGGAGTCAGGATTGGTTGGAGGGTTTATGACTTTTTGTTTGTTTATTTTTGAGCCGCGGTCTTGCTGTGTTGCCCAGACTGGTCTTGAACCTCTGGGCTCAAACAATCATTCCGCTTCAGCCCCCACAGTAGCTGGAACTATAGTTGCACCACTGCACCCAATTATAATAATTTTGTACACCCATGAATGCTGGATCAAGCCGTATAAACAACCCTGGCCATTCATGTGACCCTGTGATGAACTGATGCCAAACAGGCAAATAGATTCTAAGAACACACAACACCCTTGCCCAGGGCTCTACCCTCCGCCCAAGTTCCTTCTGAAGTCAGTAGCCCCATAAGTGCCAGAGAAGTTATCTCCTTCTTCCTCTCCATCCAGCTAACCCCAGGTGGTGCATTTGGTGGTTTCCTTTCTTCTGCTCCCTCAGGAAAAGAGCTGGCCAACTACAGACCCCTGGCAGCAAGGCCTGTGCAGCTGCAATCACAAGTCCCCCTGGGGACAGCCCCGAGGCAAGAGTCTGGACCTCACACAGCAAGCTCCCAACTTTATTGTGGGACTAGAGCGCCCTCTATGGGGAGATTATGGAACAGCCCATTTTAATTTCCACTGCTTACTGAGTGGAACCATTCAAACCAAGTGGTTAGGGCTCCCGGGAAATTTCTTTCCCCGCTAGTGCCCCTTGTGGAATTCATCCAGGTGCTGTTGATTAAAATGTATAAATCAAACGTCCACTATGCAGAGCACCTCTCCCACTTATGAAGATTCACATACCCAAATACCTGCCACAATGAGCTTATTGGGCAAATCCAATTCTCAAGTTGCTTCGGTGACAGTGGCAGCATGTGACCAAGATCAAATAAGTAGAAGACAAAGGCTGGAATGAGTGGGCAGAGACAACCAAGGAAACCAGGGAGGGCTTCCTGGAGAAAGCGTCATTGGCACTGAGCTCTGAAGGGGAACTGGATTTCAGAAGGAGAGGGACGGTGCCTTCCAGGTGGAAGGAACAGTGTATGGGGGGCCCCCTCCTCACTGTTCCTCAGTCCCTGCCTGTCCCTCCCTCCTGCTCACCCATTATGGGAGTCTCCAAGTCCCAGTTCCTCAAAATGCCCCAGGGAAACATAGTAGTATCTTACCCCACCCATCCTACACCCTGGACACTGCTATTGAGCAGTTGGGGTCTGAACCCTGCATTTTGCTGCCTGTCCTGGCTCCACCTCTTCCCTGTCCAGTGGCCTTGAAGCAACCCCCTGCTTGCTCGCTTTCAGGAGCTCTTCCCCTCCCCAGTTCACCATGAGGGTTTGAGTAAGGTATCACTGGAGGCGGGCGGGGGGATCTTGATTCTTTTGAGAAAAGTCTGCAACGCCCAGATCATACTCAGAGTCCTGGTTCTGTGCAGGACACAGGGGTCCAGGCCTCAGCCTTGCTCTCCATGCTGACTTAGGGGCTCTTCCTTGCCTCCCCTCTTTTTAAAATTATTCTTCCTCCACTATGTGGGTCCAGAACACGTTTTTCCACAAAGAACTCAGGGCTGCCCCCAGTACTCCGGTCAGAGGCAGTTGTTTAAGGCAAGAGGAGATCCCCTCTGTGGTGGAGGAGACCCGGAATCACAGAGAAGCCCGTCCATCACCGTGCTTACTGATGTTTTTGTTTCAGTCCTACCTCTACTGGTAGTGGCCTGGGGCGGTCCTCTACCCTGCGTTGAGAAAACTGGCCACAAGGGGGCAGCAGGAAGCAAACACCTTGCCTGAAAACTCCTGATAGCAGCCGGGCCAAAAACGAAGCCCATCCTAGGGAGAGGAGTACCCAATGCTTCCGTCCCTGCACGAGGTCTCAGACAGGGAAGCTGGCTGGGTGAGTGGTAGAACTGGAATGCAGAGACTCTGGCTCTGCTACCCACTGTGACCTAGTCTGGAGCTGGGCCTGGGCAGAGGGGTCTGAGGGTGGGGTGTCCAGAGGCTCCTGTGCCCATCCTTCAGAGCACATGTGGGTTCCCAGAGTGGCTCCTGCTCCCACTGTAATGGAGGATTTGGGACTGACAGGCACACAGGGCATCGCTGGGAGAGCAATGCTGCACCAGAGGCGGTGCCAGGGTACCCCCTGAGAGGTGGAGGGGATCCCAGCGGGCGTGAGGTTGGGGCAGTGGCTCTGCTCAGGCTGGGCTGCACTGAGTGGGTGGGATGTCCCACTCACTGTGGGAACTGTGGCATCTTGGGCCAGCCTGCCTGGGGACTGGAGAGGAGGGAGGTGAAGTGGAGCAAGGGGTTGGCTGGGCTGCAGTTTGAGCTGGGAGGGCCAGCCAGGACGTGGGAGGGGCTGGCCACGAGATCTCCCAGCCGGCTGCAGTGAGCGCTGGGGGCCCAGAAGTGGGAGATAGGGCTGGGCTGCAGGAACTGCCTTCCTTACTCCCCGCCAGGCAGCTCCCCGCACTTGCAGAAGAATCCTTGAAACATTTGTGAAATTGAATCTCATGTGGAGGGGAAGCCCGACCTAAGCCCCGCATCTGGCAAGAATAGCGGCTGATTTGAGGGCGCGACTGAGAGATTTGGGGGGCACATAAAATAGGAAAAAATCGAGCCGATCCTGTCCAGGACCCCCACTTGCTAGCGCGTACAGCAGGGAAGAGGGGACAGCCTGGGCCGCGGGGCCGAGCCTCTGCCACCAGCACACAGCTCCGCGCGCACCTGCCGGCCCCGCCTCTCTCGCCAGGTCCTCCCCTCGCTTGTGCGTGGCTGCAGCAGCCACGCCCCCTGTCAGCCGGTTTCCCTTTCTGACCTGGGCAGGGCGGGACCAAATGTCCTCTAAGGACTCTTGCAGAGTGGAGGCCGGAGTGGAAGCGTGTGTTGTACTGTGGGGACAGAACACACGATCCAGACTGAGGAGGAGACTTTAATCAGGGCTTTCATGCCCGTGGCTTCAGTCCAGCAGAAGGGCCAGGGTCTCCTGGCTCCTCCCCTTTGTCCTCGTGAAGCCTCCACGGGACCTGGGAGGCTCCAGGTTGGGGTGGTGAACTCCGGTGCTGGAAGTCTCCAGATGGTCCAGAGGAGATCAGGACGTCAGGGTGATGGGGCCGGGTGACTTCACAATTCTCTGCAAGTGTCTGACTGCCTTCTTCACGTGCTTGTCCTTGGGGTCCGAACAGATGGACCTGTCCTGGGTGGTTACAAGCCTGCACCGAGGGGAAGCCACAGGGTGTGTTGGGGCCGGAAAAGCCTGCCAGAGAACTGGGGCCAGCCCTGCCCTCTGCCCAGGGAGGCGAGATGTGTTTGGTGTCACATGGACCATCAGTGGCAGGTCCGGCACATGAGGCTGAGTGCTCAGTGCTCAACTCTCCCAGGGCCCCCTCGGTCACAGCCCTCCCAGGGAGCCAGGGCTGCAGGACCTGGTGCCCCCTGCCCCAGACCTCCTGTGCCCAGACCACCTGGAGCCTGGGAAGTAGAGGTAACAGGGGGGCCCGGTGCTCAGAGCTGTCCCCACCAGCTCAGGCTCAGGACAGGGAAAGACTGCGCTGCCACTGACTAGCTGTCTCCTCCCTCTCAGGGCCTCGGTTTCACCTGAGCCAAGGGACAGCTGTAGCTCGGGGCCCTGGGCCTGCATGCAGGCTGTGCAGCTGCCCCAGGGCAGGCTGCTGGTCTGTGGAGGAAGGGTCGCCCTCCCCTGCCCTCTTCCTGGCCACCCAGGGAGCTCCAGCAGCCACCTGCTCCCCATGTGCAGTCCCAGGAGTAGGGCTGGGCAGAGAAGGACTTACACAACGGCCTCCTTGGGACACTCGGCTGAGGTTCTGTACCAGGCCACCAGCTTTCTGACAGGAATGGCCCCCTTGAAGTACTCCAGGCAGCACTCCCGGCCCACATTGGTGGCTCGAGCTACGGAGACGGGAGCCAGGGTGTTCCCAGGGCCAGGCACGTGTCTGGGGGCATCCTCATGTGGTGACTGCATAAGTGTCCCCTACTTGTGTCTGGGGGCCTCTGGGTTGAGTCCATGTTGTGTGTCTGGGGCGCCTTGTCCCCTGTGTGTGTACATGTGAGGTCTGTGTGCGGGGCTGGGGGTGGTATGTTTGTGTGTCTCTTCATCTGTGTGTATCTGTGTGTGCACCTGTGTGTCTATATCTAGGAACCTTATTTCAGCTGAATATTTTATATTTTATAAAATATTTTATTTATAAGATATTATTAAAATATTTTATATTTTCTCATGTTCTTGGAATCGGTTCTCCTGTCCTTATGCTGGTTTCCTCATTGTACATAAAACCCATTAATAAAGCAGATGCTAAGAGAGAACTTAGAAGATGATCCCCTCTGCACTCTAACCCACAGCGGCGGCCGCGGCCTCCTGAGCCCTGCAGCTGAGATGGCTGCACCAGCTCCACGCCCCAAGGGCAGGGGCAGCACCAGCATCATCCTCACCATGCACGTCATTATTTTCCTTTTGTTGCTTTCCTCAAAATGTCACTGCTGCCAGCCCCTCCTGTCCTTTGTGGGAGTTGAGGGAGTGTAAATAATACACGAATGTGTGTGTGTCCCTGCCTCCTGCCCCTTCCCAGGCCACCTGTGCCCTGCTCTCACCCGCATGAATGCTCTGCAGAGAAGCCTCGAGGAGCAGGGTGGCCAGCAGCAGGCTCTTCAGGGACGACATGGTGCCAGAAGCCCAGGAGAAGGTCTCTGCATCTGGTGCCTCAGGGGAGATGAGGGTGACAAGGGAGCATGGAAGTGACCTATTTAACCTCTTTGGGGGTCTTGCCCCGCCTCTCGTCGCCTCCCCCCACATCCTTCCTAAACTAGGGTAATTCAAAGAATTTGAGATGATTCAGTAAAAGTCCAGTCTTGGAATGTTTGTGGCTTTCCAGAGAATGGACATTCAAATGGGGACAAAGGTGGGGTACATGTGTCCGGGGGCCACAGCAGTGACACACTTCTCCTTTTAAAGAGGACATTTCTTGGTTCCTCTATCAGCAGAGCCGAGAGGCTTGCCCCGGCCCTGACACTCGTTGTGTTAGGGTTCTCTAGAGGAACAGCCGGCAGGATGCATAAAAATGTAAATGCATATGTATGTATATACACACGTACATACCTAAGATTATTAAAAAAAAAAGATTTACTGTATTTGCTTACACAACCAGAAACTGGATAGTCTACAATGGCCGTCTTCAGGCTGGAGAGCTGGAGGGATCAACAGCTGCTCAGTCCAAGCAGTTGGAGCCTCAGAACCAGAGGGACCAATGATGTAGCCTGAGTCCAGGACTGAAGGCTGGAAACTCCCTGGAAGCTGTTGGTCAGAGTCTGCTTTGGAAGAGCGAGAGAGCTGGAGCCTGAGGTCCCCAGGTGATCGCAGCAGCCATCGAGCACCTGCTCAAGAATAAAAGGAGCCTGCATCTGCTCCTGCTCCCTAGTTTTTCCAACGTTGTGTTCCATTCAGGGCCCCACCTGCTGGACGGTGCTGCCCACACTTAGGGTGGATCTGTCTCTTAATTTGCTGTCCCACATGACAATCATTCCTAGAAATACACTCATCGGCACATCCAGAAGCTTCTTGATCTTAGGCATCACTTTTTCTCTCTTTCTCTCTCTCTTTCTTTTTTGGTACCAGGTATTGAACCCAGGGATACTTAACCCTGAGCCACATCCCCAGCCCTTTTTTATATTTTATTTAGAGATAGGGTCTCGCTAAGTTGCTTAAGCCCTCACTAAGCTGCTGAGGCTGACTTTAAACTCATGATCCTCCTGCCTCAGCCTCCCAAACTGCTGGGCGTAGGCATCTCTTAATCTAATCAAGTTGACAAGGATTAGCCATCACAAGTCCACCCCTTGTCAACTTGGCACCCAAACATCTATACATCACACCTAATTTCCAAATAAACACAATAACAAGGTCATAATTCCACTTCACATGACGTAACTATTCTTTATACAACTGAAAATGCATTAGTTCCTTCCCTAGAACAGGAGGGGAAAATTTTTTTTTTTTTGAGTGACGCTTGCTCTTCTGACATTCCACAACTTAAATACTCTAGAGTTATTTTTTAAATATAGTTCTTTGTTTTACCTTTATTGATTTATTTATTTTTATGTGGTGCTGAGGATAGAATGCATGTCAGGCAAGCGCTCTACCACTGAGCCGCAACCTCAGCCCTCTAATGTAGATTTAATATCACTTTAGGTGCTGATGTTAAGTCAACCAATATTACATTGCATGATGAAGGAATAAAAGAGGAGATACCAGACATGTCCATTTAACACATGTATACAGCAGGCACAGTGGCGCCTGCCTGTAATCTGGAGACTGAGGCAAGAGGATCATGAGTTCAAAGCCAGCCTAAGCAATGGCGAGGTGGTAAGCAACTCAGTGAGACCCTGTCTCTAAATAAAATACAAAATAGGGCTGGGGATGTGGCTCAGCGGTCAAGTGTCCCTGAGCTCAATCCCTGGTACCGCACCCCCCCAAAAAAAGAATGCATGTGTACATATGCACAAACGTACTCTTAACAAAATAGAAAAGAAATACTCATGACGATTACAGCCCTTGCTTCTGTAACTGGTTGTGTGGCCGTAGTTGGTATTTGTAACTACCCTCTTCTACCACCCACTCTATTGCCTGTGCCTTCAGCAAGCACCAGGTCTGGGCTCTTTACCTGGAGGTGTGACTCACACCTTCATTCCTGAAGGTCTGAGACATTTGTCTTCCTTCCTGGATGGGGTTGCTTAGTTTCCCATTGACCTTAGTAACAGGACATGGTAGTGGCAAGAGACCCCCTCGGGGATCTCCTGCACCCCAGGAACACTCTTCCTGGCCTCCACTGTGGTCACAGTCTCGTCTCCCCTTGGGAATCTGGATCAGTCATCCCCACCAGCTCCATAAACTCCCTTCTGAGACTGTTGACTCTGAGGCATGAGGACCCCAAAGTAGACAGAGGAAATCTTGAGTCCCAGTTTGATGAAATCCTTGTCACCGCTCCTGGGAGAAGCATCTTTCACCATGGAGCGAGGGCTTCTGGGCCAGCAGAACATAGGGTTGCAGGGACAGTAAGCGACAACTATGCTAGTGGGTCCCTAGGGGTAAAGTGAGTGCCCCACTCCCATCCCCACCCTTTGGTTCCTGGGCCATGGTCCTAGCTACAGGAGAGACAGAACCGTACAGTGGAGGCTGACGCAGAGCATAGACAGCCTTCTGGAGAACCTTGCCCCAGCCCTGCAAGGCATCACCACCTAGCTGGTGCTGTAACTGCATCTTCAAAAGGCCATCCCACCATTCCATCAAACCAGCTCCTTCAGGATGGTGGGGACAGGGGAAGACCCATGAATCCACTGAGCACGGGCCCATTGCCACACGTTTTTGGCTGTGAAGTGAGTTCCTTGGTCAGGAGCAACGCTGTGCAGAATACCATGACAAGGATGAGGCATTCCAGAAGTCCATGGATGGTGGTCTTGGCCAAAGCACTATGGCAGGGAAGGCAACTCCATACCCAGAATGAGTGTCTGTCCCGGTAAGGACACACCGCTGCCCCTGCCGTGATGAAAGTGCTCCGCTATGATCAACCTGGCACCAGTTTGCTGGCTGGTGTCCCCGGGGAATGGTGCTGTGTTAGGGGCTGAGGGTCAGTCTCTGCTGCTGGCAGACTGGACACTCAGCTGGGCTCATGGCCAGGTCAGCCTTGGTGAGCCCAAGTCCATGCTGCCGAGCCCATGCAGAACCGCCATCCCCGCCACCATGACCACTTTGTTCATGAGCACATTGGGCAATGACAGGGGTGCCTGGGGAAGAGGTTGACTGCTATCCACAGACCGGGATGGCCTGGTTGTGGGCCACTTGATTATTAAAGTCCTTCTCTGCTGAGGTCACCTTAGGGTGAGCATTCACATGGGACACAAATATCTTCACATTCTTTGCCCATTCTTAAAAGTCTACCCACGGGGCTGGGGTTATGGCGCAGTGGTAGCGTGCTCGCCTAGCACGCAGGAGGCACTGGGTTCGATCCTCAGCACCACATAAAAATAAAAAAATAAAGCTATTGTGTCCACCTACAACTAAAAAATAAATATTAAAAAAAAAAAAAAAAAAGTCTACCCACACACCTCTTCCCCAAATGTCTTTGTTATCAATTTTCCAATCCTGACCTTTCCAGGTCCCTGACCAGCCAGCCAAACCATTGGCTGCAGCCCATGAATCCATACACAGTTGACATCTGATCATTTTTCCTTCCAAGCAAAATGTACAACCAGGTTCACTGTCCAAAACTCTGCCCATTGTGAAGATTTCCCTTCACCACTGCCCTTCAGGGTTGTCCTAGAAAGGGACAGTAGTCCTGCAGCTGTCCACCTCCAGGTGGTGCCTATATATGGTGCAGAACTGTCTGTAAACCAGACCGAGTCTTCTCTTCCTTTGTCAACTGACCATAAAGTACACCCCATAAGGCCACAGGTCCCTGCTGGGGGACAGAAGGCATTGTAGCAGGAGTAGGAGCCATGGGTATTGGGCCACTTGGTGCAACCTGTTCGCTCCTTTGGCACCCCCTGGGCCTGATCGTGTAGCACCTCTTATGGTTTGGATGTGAGGTGTTGTCCAAAGGCTCGTGTGTGAGACAATACAAGAACATTCCGAAGAAACGACGGGTGTGGGAGCCTTAGCCCAACCAGGGAATTAATCCCCTGATGGGATTAACTGAGTGGTACCTGAAAGCAGGTGGGGTGTGGCTGGAGGAGGGGGGCATTGGGGTCATGGCTTCGGGGTATATATTTGTACCTGGTGAGTGGAGCCTCTCTGCTTGCTGATCATCATGTGAGCTGCTTCCCTCAACCACACTGTCGGCCAGGGAATGGAGCTGGCCATCTATGGACTGAGACCTCTGAAACTGTGAGCCCCCAAATAGACTCTAAAATCCCTCTAAAATTGTTCTGGTCACATCTTTTTGTCCAGCAGTGAAAGAGCTAAGACTGTACCACGTGCACTTGATGACAGAGTGCTGCTGCACACGTCCAGCTCTAGGGCTTGGTGGATCAGGTGACGACTGGCCCATGATGGGCAGCTCAGGTCGCATAGTAACATGGTGGCACATGGTGAAGTGCTCAGTTTCCACTAAGACCCAGTAGCAGGCCGAGCGCTGTTTCTCAAAGGGAGAGTAGCTGTCTGCAGATGGTGGCAGACAAAATCCCAATGGCCTCCTCTGTGTTTCACCAATGAGGGCCTGCCAAAGGCTCCAGTCAGCATCCCCATCTGCCACGGACACCTCGAGCACCATTGGGTCTGCAGGTCATGGGGCCCAAGGGGCAGAGCAGCCTGCACAGCAGCCTGGACCTGCTGCAGAGCCTGCCCCTGTTCTGGGCTGCACTGGAAACAAGCAGCTTGGAATCGCTCAGCAGATGGGCCAAAGTAACACACCCAAGCAAGGCGCGTGCTGCCTCCAAAATCCAAATAGTCCCACCAGGCGCTGTCTTCCCTCTTGTCTGTAGGAGGGGCCGGATGCCACAACTCTACCTTACGATGTCTCACAGGCCCACGCCACAGGACTCCTAGAAATTTTACTGAGATTGAAGACCCTTGAATTTTTGGATTTATTTCCCATCCTCTGGTACACAAATGCTTCACTAGCAAGTCCAGAATGGTTGCTACCTCTTGCTCAGTTGGTCCAACCCACATATGCCATCCACATAATGAACCCGTATGACACCTCATGGAAGAGAATAGCGAGCCAAATCTCCGCGAACTAAGCTGTGACACTAGGCTGGAGAGGGGACGTACCCTGAAGAAGGACAGTGAAGGTATATTGCTGGCTTTTTCAGCTGAAAGCAAATTGCTTCTGGTGGTCCTTGCGCACAGGGGTGGAGAAAAAAGCATTTGCCAGATCAATAGCTGCGTACCAGGTACCAGGAGATACACTAATCTGCTCAAGCAAAGAAACCACATCTGGTACAGCAGCTGCAATTGGAGTCACCACCTGATTAAGCTTACAATAATCAACTGTCATTCTCCCAGACCCATCCTTCTCTGCACAGACCAAATAGGACAGCTGAATGGGGACGTGGTGGGAATCACCACCCCTGCAACCTTGTCCTCGATGGTGGCACTAATCTCTACAATCCCGCCAGGGATGCAGTATTGCTTTTGATGCACTATTTTCCCAGTTATAGGCAACTCCAGAATCTTCCATTTGGTTTTTCCCACCATTATAGCCCTCACTCTACATGCTAGGGAACCGAGCTGAGGGTTTTTTTGCCAAGTGCTAAGTGCACCTATCCTGGTTATGCATTCTGGAACGGGAGAAATAACCACAGGATGAATTTGGGGACCCACTGGATCCACTGAGTCAGACCTTGGCCAAACTCCATTGATCACCCAATGCTCATGAACCCCTTCCTTTATTGGAGGGCCACATGATGTTTCAGATTTCCCAGAATCAACGTTAATTCAGAGCCCGAGTCTAGTTGTCCCTGAAAGTTCTGATCATCACCTTTTCCCCAATGCAGACACATTCCAAGAAACACTCACTGATATACCCAGAAGCCGCTTAATCTTAGCATCCAAGCAAATGGACGATTCCTTCATGCCCAGTGCCCCATGAGGTGGACAACCAGGCAGAGGCCAAGCGGGCAGGGCCCTCCCCTGGGCCCTTCAGGGTCCAAGGAGGGGCCCTCAGACTGCAGCGCACAGGCCCCTGGCGCTACCCTGCAGGAGGCCACACTCTATCCGACTCTGAGAGAGGCCTGAGACCCAATGACCCAGAGCAGCTTTGTCCTTCCCCAGGCTGGGCCCTGACCACAGAAGACCCAAGTCCGGTTGGGCTTTGGTCACCATTCAGGCCACTCGTGTGCTTTGGGGATCAGCAACGCCCTCCGATGCAGGGCTCTGAGAGATGCCACCCACTTGACTCTGCCTCCCGGTGTCAGCCCTGGACAGGGTCCAGCCAGCGCAGGCCCTGGCACTTTCCAGGAGCCCCCGGCAGAGCACTCAGGGCACAGCCTGGGCCACTCGGTCCCCTGTCCACCAGGGGCTTCCTGGGTCCAGAGCATGGGCATCCCTTAACGAGGCAGAGGGACCCACGTTCACCTTCGGGTGCACAGCACCTTGGCAGGGTGAAGGCCTGGAGGTGTCTGGACTTTGTCCCGACACATGGGATATGTGGGCCTGAGGGACCAGGAGCAGCTCAGAATGACACCTTCAGCCCTCCACAACATGGTGCATTTGGCCCTCCCGGTCTCTCTTTTTTTTTTTTCTTTTTTGGTACCAGGGGTTGAACTCAGGGGCTCTCGACCACTGAGCCACATCCCCAGCCCTATTTTGTGTTTTATGTAGAGACAGGGTCTCACTGAGTTGCTTAGTGCCTCACCGTTGCTGAGGCTGGCTTTGAACTCTTTTTTTTTTTAAACATTTTTTTTTTAGTTGTTGATGGACACAATGTCTTTATTTTATTGTTTTGTATGTGGTGCTGAGGATCGAACCCAGGGCCTCAGGCATGCAAGGCAAGCGCTCTACCGCTGAGCTACAATCCCAGCCCAGCTTTGAACTCTTGACTCTTCGGCCTCAGCCTCCCTAAGTGCTGGGATTACAGGGTGTGCCCCCGTGCCCAGCTCCCTCCCAGTCTCTGTACTAATGCAATGCTGTTCAATTTCCATTAACAGTGATGGTGACAACAGCTGCTATTTGTTGAAACCTGATTCCCAGAGTGTGATTTTATTAGTCCTCAGGGCAGACCTGTGAGGGGACCTTCCTCAGCACCCTGCAGAGCACTTCCCCTGGGGAGGGGACTTTACCTGCCTATGGAAAAACCTTCTCAGGGGCTGAGTCCCCTGCCATGACCTCACTGTGTGACCTAGGGCAGTTCCCCCGCCTACTTGGGCCTCAATTTCATCTCCCACAAGAGCAAGTACAGGCAGTAGATCCAGAAAAGATGGAACACTGCCTTGACTGCCTGACACCAGCGTTTCTCCAGCTTCCCTTGGAGCTACCAGGGACCCTAAATTTGCCTCCTCCCGGCCACAGCCTTGGGGGCATCTGTGCCTACAGGCTGTCAGCTGGGTCCTCCCTCCTGTGCTGGGTCAGGGGCAGCAGCAAAGGGGCTTCCATTTGCACAGGAGCAGGGGAGAGGGTAGGGAAGCGGGTTCTTCTGGGGTGCACATCCCTTGTGCGCTTCCCACAGGAGGGCAGGGGCAACCTCCACAGTGGGGAGGAGCACCAGTTGTGTCCCCATCCTGGTCCCCATCCTGTGGAGTTGGGAGAGGTGGGGAAGGCTGGGGAAGGAGTCGCCCGGGGAGGCTCCAACCTCAGACAGGAGGCCTGGGTCCCAGGAGGAGCAGGAGGAAGCTGTCCCTGGGGATCCACCCCTCGGGGGTGGCAGTGCCTCCCGACCCCTCTTGCCCACCATGCCCTCGCCCACTGACTTTCGTCCAGCTTCTCCATCTGCTGCAGAGGCCACCGAGTGCTGTTCTATGCCAGCAACAGCAAGGGACCACAGTGATGTGACGAAGAGCAGAGCAGTCCCAGGCCCGCAGGGGAACTCCCTGCATGGGTTCTGAGTCTCCTTGGTCTTCCTGCACACTGAGGACTTTTCTGCAGAAGGACCCAAATTCCCCTGGCCTTCCAGGGAACCAGTCATGGGAGCTGGAGCTGAAGGTTCTGGACTAGCTCTGCGCTGGTGCAGGCTGCACCCCAGGCAGAGGGGCAGCAGGGACCAGGTGCAGCCTCTGCCCTTGGGGCATTCACCATGGGGGTGGGGCACAAAGCCTGGCCCTTCATGGGGACGTGCAGGTGAGATTAGGGCCCAGAGTGAGAAGAGGTTGCTTCTGGCCAGGAGACCTTGGAGGGCTGCCTGGAGGAGGCGCTGGTGGGCTGGCCTAGTGGGTGGGATTCCTACCCAGAGAGGAGGGAGGGGCTTCATGCCAGGCCCCACTCAGGCGAAGGTGAGAAGGAGGGAAGGTGCGGAGGACTAGAGGAAGGAGAGGTGAGACTGCTGAGCAGGGCCTTCCACCCTTATTTGGGATGCAGCGGAGCCCAGGGACATTTTTGAGATGGTTTCCTTCCCAGGGATTAACCAGACTTATTTCTCCTCCATTTTCCCCAAGCCATGAAACGGGCTCCGAGGGACCTTCCAGGTGAGATGCCCTGGAGTCTGCGCCTGGGAGCAGGGCCTCGCCGCGCTGCCAGGGCTCTAGGATCTGGAAGTGCAGTGGGGGCGCCCTGGGGAGAGGGAGGGTGGGGCGAAGGCAGGGGCGCGAGCTCAGCTGAGTGGGAAGAGGTGGCTTTGGTGACTCTGTGCCCAACCACTCTGAGTAAAGCTGGCCAGACACCCCACCTGAGCGCTGCCACCCTTGCTGTCCCCAAGGTTGCTACCTCGAGAGAGTCCCTGGGGGAGTGCCATGACCCCCCCAGCTTAGGGCAGAAGGGCCACACCGCAGGATTCTGGTCCTTAGCCCTGCAAGAGAAGCAGGGAGGGTCCCACTCCCACCTAGGCTCTCCCCAGGCTTGGGGGCAGGGCCATCCCGAGGGTGCTGTCAGTCACAGGGCGGGAGCCAGGTGCCTTCATCACCCTTCACTGTGCTAGACAGTCACAGGAGCGACAGGGTGGGCGGAGTGTTGTCCCAGGTCACGTCAGCATCCGCTGAGGCTCCAGCAGGTGCAGGGCTGCTCAGGCCCCGAGCTTCGAGCTTCGGTGAGGATCCAGCCATCTGTGCCTGCTGCTCCATCCTCTGCCGGAGGAAGTGGCATCACCTGCCCTGCCCGGGGGTGGCCCCAGAGCGGGGCTGGGTCTGTGGTTGTCATGGTATTTCCACCCCTTGTTCCAAATATTGCCCCCACCCCCTCCCAAGAGCTGAGGCACTTGTGTGTGTCTCCGGCCGGGGGGTCTGCTTGGCTCTCAGGTTAGAAACCCAAGGGTCCTCGCTGCCCTGGCTGTCACTCAGTGCCCACGTCCAACCAGCAAGCTGGCTATGCCACCCTGGATCCAACTGCCCCTGGATCCAGTGGCCTCCCTGCCACTCTCTGCTGGGCCCCACTGGGTCCCAGCTTCCAGGCTTGTCTGCTCCACAGATCCTCCAACCCCAAACCCAGAGTCTTTCCCAAAACAAAGCTGTCCCTCCCCCAATGCCTGCGACTTCTCCAGCCTGGACTTTGACCTCCAGCCTACCCCCCACCTGGCCACTTTGTTTGATTCCTTCAACTCTGGGCTCTCCCTGCCCCATCCTTTGCACAGGCCATTCCTCCGGTCTAGAACATTCTGTTCTACTCCCCCTTTCACTTCCTTTCACTCCTGCCCTCCTTTGGATCCCAGCCTGGACCTTCACTTCCTCCCTTCAACCCCTGCCCTCCTCTGTGTCCCCAGAGGTCACTGACTTTCCCACAGCATGTCTGTCTCCACATTGCCGTGACTGCTGGCTCACATGGGTCTCACACAGACACTGACGCCCTTGAAAACAAGGACCTCTTTTGTGCTCAAATTTGTTCCTCCAGGACTGAGCACCTGGTAAGTGCTCAATAAAACATGCTCAGGGAAAAGATGAAGAGGCGGTGGTTGGATGGGTGGGTGGGTGAATGAGCAATGGAGGCATCAAAGAGTGGGTGGGCATGTGGATGGATGGACGCATGAGGGAAAGGTGGGTATGTGTGTGGATGTGGGTGGATGGAGGGATGGGTGTGTGGAAGGATGGGTGAAGGGGCTGATGGCTGGTGATGGATGGAAGATGAACAGATGTGTGGACAGATGGATGATCACTCGTGCATTTCTTTCTTTCTTTCCTTCCTTCCTTTCTTCCTTTTTTCTTTCTATTTTTTTTTTTTTTGTTTTTTGTTTTTTTGTTTTTTGGTACCAGGGATTGAACTCAGGGGCACTCGACCACTGAGCCACATCCCCAGCCCTATTTTGTGTTTTATGTAGAGACAGGGTCTCACTGAGTTGCTTAGTGCCTCGCTGTTGCTGAGGCTGGCTTTGAACTCGCAATCCTCCTGTCTCAGCCTCCCTAAGTGCTGGGATTACAGGCTTGCGCCACCGCGCCCGGCTCTTTTTTCTTTTCTTTTCTTTGTTTTCTTTCTTGTACTTCTTTCTTGTTTCTTTTTTGTACTTGTTGAACCCAGGGGTGCTTAACCACTGAGCCACATCCCCAGCCCTTTCTTATTTTGAGACAGGGTCTCACTGAGTTGCTTAAGGCCTCTCTAAGTTGCCCAGGCTGGCTGCCTCAAATTTGCAATCCTCCTGCCTCAGCCTCCAGGATCACTGGGATTATAGGCATGTGCCAGTCTTCAGTGGTGATCCCAGACCTTCCTCATCCCAGAAGGGCCTCCTTCCTTCCCTCAGTCACACCCCCATCTCTGGCTCTTCACCGGCTCCCACCCCAGAATCCCTCCCCTCTGCTGAGGGCAGGGCCCTCTCTCCCCGTGGTGCAGACCTCTGCTTGACCCCAGCACCCCTGTGCCTCCCTCCTGCTTCTCCATTGCGTGGCTGGCACTCCTCCCTAGCATTTCCTCTCTGCCCACTCATGAGTCCTTAGCGACGTGGCTTCTGTTCCTGCTGCTCAGGGAAGCCACTCTCTCTAGGCGTCTCTATCCCCCAGGGCTACTCTCACGAAGAACAGTGCGGGGCAGTGGCTACCAGCAGATGTCCTGAAAGCCTCCGCAGCCCCGGGTCCTCCTCCCTCTTCTACTTTTACCTGGTTGCCTAGCCAAGAACACTCTCCTGAACCCCATCTCCTGTCTGTAAAATGGGCACCATGATGGACGCCCCCTCATGGTACAGCTGGGAGAATGAACTGAGGTGACCTCTGGAAAGTTCCTGGTCCCCAGCTAGTTCCATCAATGTCCTCGTCATCCCTGAGACCTGTCCTTTCTTGACACTCCTCCTCGCTTGG